>JAJJWW010005289.1:0-222802 GCA_023531295.1 Papaver armeniacum
GATGATTTTAATGATTTTAAGGGGGGACGAGAGCCAGGGTTAGACAACCCCTGGCTCTATCCCTAAGTTAATTGATGACCTACCAAGTAGTCTAGCAGTTAATCTATAATACAAAACAGAAACGGTTTTTGAGCCACCGACGGACGGGTAACATTTGCAGAGACAAACGGATGATCCAACCAACCCAGTCTCATCCTAGCCATTTACATCTAACGAACGTAAGAGTTGTAACCTTCTTCCATTATGGCTATATGCATTGATAACCCTCATAATTAGCTCCACACTAATTAAAAAAGTAAATAATGTCCCGCCAAAATAATAAAGTGGACAATTAAATATTAAAACCATGTAGAACTCATATTTTTACACTCATATTTTACTACCTCCGTTTCAAAAAAATAGGATAGTTCCATGTACAAATTACACATGAAACCAGCCTATTATTTTGAAACAGAGGGAGTATTATAGAAAAAAAAAAAAAAAAAATCCTTGCACCATATCTTTAAGAAAATCAAATTAGCCAAACCTTCATCAACCTGCAAAACACAAAGAACATTGAACATTGGCGGTTACAACATGTAAAACCCAAACAACAACAAAATTTAGATCCTCTTTTTAAAAATACAAAGCAGGGCCGGCCCTGCTGTTAAAGCAACTCAAGCGGCGCTTGAGGCCACAAATCAAAGTGGGCCTCAAAATTTTGAAAACTCAATCACCCCTTAACGAAATGGTGTTATGTTCATTGCGTATCACATTTCAAATAAAGAGTTCCAAATAAATGCACGAGTGATTCGGTGACACACGTTGTAGATGTGTCATGCCCATATTTGAGCAGGTCGTGAGAGTTGTGTCTAGACTCTAGTAGATACACCTTGGGGCTCTGGAAAATCAGATGTACACGATTTGAATTTTTTATTATTACTTTTTTTAATGCATATACATACTTGATATTCCTTTATGTTTCATTCTTGTGTGCATGGTATCTGTTTCTTCCCAATTAATATTACGTTTGATACTTACATGATCTTTGGTATCAAAAAATAATAAAATAAATACTTACACGCTTTCGTACATAAGAATTTATGAGCGGATATTGTATTCTAATTTTTAATGCTCCAAGAAGATAAAAATCCTTTCTTGTTTACGAAAAATCCCTCATTTCCTACTATTTGGCTACTAAAATTAGAGGATAGACCCGATTTCAAAGTGTCATCATGGATTAATGGTGATTTTTTTATTTTTTTATTTTTTTTCGGATTAGCGGTGATACTTTTTATTTTGTTATATTTTTTTTATTATTATTATTATGAGGCCACAAATTATTTTTCGATTAAGGCCACCAAAAAGCCAGGACTGCCCCGATACAAAGAATAATTTTCATTATACTCATTGTAAAGTGAATAAAAGAAAAATGAAATACATATCCAGAAAATGACTCACCAAAAATTTACTCTTAAATTCTAGGCCTTATTTTAATTTTAGCGCTCGAATAAGCCAGCCTTCATCAACCTGCAAAACACAAGTAACATTACATCATTTGAGGTTGCAATGTGTAAAACCCAAAGAACAAACAACTTTAGGTCCTTTTTAAAAAAAATACATAGAATAATTTTCATAATTTTTATTATCTTAATAGTCGTATCTTCATGTTCCACTAAAAAATGAACCATGTTTTCATCCATAAAAATTAAGCATTCTTAAGAGCATTTGAGCATTCTTGATACAGATCATGGCTATCTTTTCGTCCATATAAACATGATTGACAATCGTGGTGGCTTAAGTTTTTAAGGGGACATCATATCTTATTCATTCATTGATGCCAAGAATAGTTTAATCAAACTTTGCTTCCTCTTTAAATTGAGAATCTTTGCCGTGAAAAGTGAGATATGAATGGCTCGAGCAGCGATTTAGCCTTGGAAATGTAAGCACAAAAAGTAGCGTTCTTGACCGTGTTTAATCTTAAATTTAAGCACAAAGAGTAAAAATCTTGATCGGGTATCTTTCTGCTAAGGTACAATTATCGAGCTCACCCAGTTCACTGTTGATTTAGATTTTTTGTCCTCCCGGTGGTTTGTTTCTACACCAAGAAACGTTACAAAAAGGGCCATCATAATTGAGGAGAAAATTGAGGACATGCACTGCGTGATTAAGGTATACAACTCACTTTTTTCTTATTTTAATCCGACCAAAAAGACCGGAATGGAATCACCAGAGCACATGGATAATGAACACATGAGGATAGTCCTTGCGATCTAAGAATAATTTATGGGAGGATGTAATTACATTTATTGCTCATCGGATGAAGATTCCACATAATGGTCTCATTAAAACCACCAATCTTTGGGGATCGTGAAAAAAATTATTTAAGGCCAAAATAAGACAATTTACCTGGATTTTTATCAAAAACTATTATTTTAATCAGTTGGAAGTGTAACCGAATTTATAATCATTTGGATGAAAAATATATAAGACATTCATAGCTACAAAATCTCATGAGTCAAATTAAGTCTTATGATAATGTGTAGTAGTAATTATTATAATCATTATAATCAAAATTTATCCCGTCTCATGTCGTGCTGTTACGGCACGGGTTATTTCTAGTTATGTACAATTCAGAAAGAAAAAAAAAACAACAGGTATGAAGTATCAAAAGTTATAATTACATTAAATAAATGAATGTGAATTCGCATTATAAATAAGTGGTTATTGTTTTTGAGAGTCAATCAAACGAGAATGCTCTGCTCAATCACTGTGACGTAAGCATAATCGTAAAAAAAAATACTCTAATGCATAGTCCTGTTTATCAAATTTGTCAACAAGTTACTAGTAAATTTAATCAATTCATAGTTTGGATTGGCTGGATTTCATTTTCAATCTACCAGCTCTACTCGAATTTCTTTACAACCACTTACTCCATTAAACATCAAAGATAGAAACAACCAACAAGAGTGCGTTAATATCAAACAAAAAATGTCCATTACATCCTTGTTACCTACATATACCATAAAAACCGATCTAAATGTCTTTACTTACAACAAAGAGATTATTAGTCTAAAATTAAAACAAACTTTCAACACCAATGATATCTAGATATTTTTCAACAAACATATGAAGAAAAAAAATTGTAGTTATTCAACACCAACAACAAAAATCCGTTTCGAGAAAACACAACATCATCTGAGTTAGTCACAAGAGCAAAAAGAATATTATGAACCACCATAGCACTCCACAAACATTAATATCAAACATCAAAAAGACTTGTTCGAAAAAAAACTTGTTAGCAACCTTGGTCTCCTGAAGTTCCAGAGGTAATTAGTAATAATCATCCCCATCGTAGCTATCCCAATCTTCTTCTTCATAGAAAGCACTACATTCACTATCAGATGACGTAGCAGTACCATAACCATCACTATCTCCAGAATCATCATTGTCATCTTCACTTTCATCCTCCCCTGATGATTCATCTCTTAGCGGTTCCTCATTTGCATCAATACCATTAAAAATTTCTCCATCTTAATCCATGTTCAATCGCTCCTGCATTGTCCTTGCGGATACGGGAGGATTTGCCTTTTCTGCTAAGTACCTCTTATATAAATTATCCCTAATCCTTCCAGCTTCTCTCTTCTTTATCTCTTGTGCATCAAAATCATCTTCAATTGAACTTTCCTCCTCAATATAATATTCATAACCCTCATCAGATTCATCATACTCACTTTTTGTCGGATTGTGATTCTTCCTATAGACAAATGCATCATTACGATCATCTCATTATTTTTTTCTTTCTCTCATCTCTAGCAAATCTCGTTTCCTTTCATAGAAAAAAACTCCTCATCATTTTCTTCATGAATCCCCTCATATTTTGTTACATTATTACGTCTCTCAATCTCACCCTGGAGATTTTTTTCCTTCAAATTCTCCAACTATCTAATCTCAAGACGTAAAGCAACTCACTTTGCAAACTCAAAAGTGATGGTTATTTTCTGGTGCATTTCCTTCCGGCTTGCCATTTCTTAATCTCTTTTTTCTCTTAAATTATTTTTCTTCTTTTAGTTCAGTTATCTAAATTCCTTTTATAAAACTTAAAAAATTGTTATTAATGGTCGTTTGAAATTGTTGGTGAAATGTCCCGTCTCTTGGCTTTTCACTCTTATCCAAAGCTATGCGCGCCTTCTCCAGAACCATCATTACTTCTCGAAAACACCTATTCAAGGTCTAAGTCTGGACGTCTCATTATTCTTAAAGTCTCATCATAATTGCCATTAAGAGGTTTATACGTAGGTCTAATAATCCTTGTGAGTCCATGTGGGCACTAACTAAAATATTTAATTTTTTGCAGGTTGTTGGAGTATACTGGCTAGGCTACATTGCACTCACCTGACCCTTTTGACTGTCTCCATAAATCTTAAAATATCCCTTTCGAAAACTGTAAGCACTTTGACCTCTAGTCAACGCACAAGTGCATCCATTTCCAAACTTAATAGCCTCAATTTTTACATCTACCTATCTCACATTTCTCATTCCAAAAATTTGTCCCATATACATTATCATTTCACCCATAGAGCATTGATGTCACTTAGAGGCTTATATCTTCACTATTTATCTTGTTGGCTAAAGAACAATTGTATTTATTGCTCAACTACCATAGCCTGCTGGATAAAAGCGTACTTGATGTACATCATGTGGATGAGACGTGAAGAAATCGTCATCAAGTCTATCTCACTTAGCATGCTTCTTCAATTACACACGAACAAATATACCAGATACCTGAAGTGTCGGGAAAACAGTAACAACAATATGGTTTCTCAAAAAAACAATGGAATCTTGGACCACTTACACCACCAAAAATCCAAAAAAACTTTCATCAATTTCTTTATTTATCACTTATAAGGAAAGTGTTCAACCATCAAATGTTTCCCAGTTTAAGGTTGATTTTCTGAAGCCCCCAAGACTTTGTATTTATATCAGTATCAAAGTGCAATGTCACACTCATAGCACATGCTTCACCATAATTTGATATTGTCTCATCCAGCTATATGTGTATAAACACATTCCAACCACTCAATTAAAAAATTATGCTCAGTATTTTATTACCCATACCTTCTTTATCAGTATTTTACTCATTGTATCTCTTTATGGATCAACTTAATACCTCAGAGGCATCTATTTTTTCAGATAAAGGCATTCAAGATCTATCGTCCCAAATGGCGAAAAACTTACTCTACCAACAAATCTTCCTTAAACTCTCACTGAGCCAGTTTTCATAGACAAAACCGTAATCCTCTCAAAGAATTATAACAAGTGGAAGTGGTGTATTGTAATACCCTGATATTCGGCAGTGGTTGGCCGAATGGAATATAAGTAATGATTTGTCCTTTCCTAACATCGAGGCCTTTTCATCACAATTGGCTCCAGAGTTGGCAGAAAACTCTGCAGTTAAGCGTGCTCGGGCGGGAGCAATCCAGGGATGGGTGACCTCCTGGGAAGTTTCTGCTAGATGACCGCAGCGGTGCCCGTTGAAAACCCCACACTGCCGGATGAACGCAGTGGCTAAGTGGGGACAGTATCGGTGGAGGGACGGGTCATTACAAATGGTATCAGAGCCGACGACGGGTCACCTGCCGAGGGTGGGAAGGTATGCTGGAAGGAGTTGGTCCAGGTGCTTCTCATGAGGGGCAAGTGAAAAGACAAGGGTACCCAAATATACCACAATCTTGAACTTTTCCACCTATAAGTCCGCTTACCGAAAATGATTGTCTATGAACTGAGTCGAGATAATACAACGAATCGATATTTACACGTTGTGTGATCGTCTATGGATACGAGATCGAGACAATACAACAATCAAAGTGTGATTACTTGATAATAGGTTTGGACTTAACCAAACTCTATAGGATCACTATCAAGTAATACAGAGTTAACGTTTGTGTAATTTACTTTAAATTATAATAACAACAATTATAATTGCGGAAAACAAAAGTAAATTACACAACAAGATTTTGTTAACGAGGACCCCACAAATGCAGAAAAACCCCGGGACCTAGTCCAGAATTGAATACTCTCAGAATTAATCCGCTATACAAAATCAACCAACTTCGTATAGTTGAGACCAAGCAACTAAACCTATAGTTCACCTAGTATCTTCAGTATCCCTGCTCTTCCGACATTCAATAAATGCACGCACTGGAACAATTCCTTTGGTTCGTATTCCAAACAGTAAAGGAACAAAAATCTGCTTCAGAACAACTCTATTCAATCTCGGTGATATGAGTTAGACAAAGGCTCTTCTGTTTAATCCAATAAACTCCTTTGTCGGGTTTAGATCTATCTATCCAACAACTACCAAAGTAATAGAGTTTATATTTTGCAATCAAAAATAGGATCTATCAAGATACTATATAATGATGCCGATCTACATAACTAATCAATCAAATGTATCAAAGATAAACCGATCATAGTTGGATCCCAGCCGATCAAGTTTTGTGCACACCAAAGATTATGAACCCAATAAGAAATCTTCTTTGTCTTCAAATCTTCTTTAATCTTCAATAAACACATGCACACCACAACTTGAATCTCTTTGTGATCAATCACGCACAAAACGGAGTCTGTTAACAATGGATTATCACCATACGTCTTTAGATCTACAAACAGTTCTAAATATCTCGTCGACACTTCGATCTAGTTTGAGTGAATCTTATATCAGAAGAGAAGATTCTCAAGAATAAACAAACTAGGTCCAATCAAAGTTCAACAACCGTTAGTCAATCAAATCAAATCGAAAACTAATAATACTGTAATTATCTAGTTTCCCACCAACGATACTCGTAGAGCTTCTTGATCCCACAGAAGTCTTTAAACGAGCGGTCGTAAGAGATTTCTCTTCATTAGGTACTTTCCTCTCCGAATAGACGGCTACACCAAAGAATAACACAACAATGTAGTTTTTTGGCTCTTAGGATAGTTTGCACGAAATGCAAACTTGGGTATTTATTGACCAAGGAAGTTTGGACACCAGGGAATTTCCAAAACCGAAATATTCTTAAGATATGCAATATATTTCCAAATCGGTTTCCATAATTCCTGGAAATGCTCTGTCCAATATTAACCGAAATCTCACTAGAAAATCTCCAATTAGTAAATGCACATTACCAATTTTTATTTTCCAGAGATATGCATTTTAATTGCTGGTGATTAAAAGCATGTAAAATTAACAACCTTAATTAAAATATTCTCAACTTATTTCGGTCCGGGATCTCCTTGAGTGATTAAGGAATATCTTTGAACAATAAAAGATAAGAGTTACATAACATGTTCAAAGTATGTCGACATCTTTTTCTTTGTAAATCCTTTTTCATATTTACAATCTTGGAACCGATTATACCACACTTCCAAACAAGTTAGAACTGGTTCATTTGATTTCCAAGAACTATGTGATTGATCAAATATCAATACACAAATCATGGGTTTACGGTTCTACCAAACACAAGGATCGGTTCTACCTTATTATGGTTACTGGGACCGGTTTACATCGATTACCGTGGATCGGTTACGTCAATTACCGTGAAAAAGTTACCATATTCTCATGGTATTACTTGTGATCGGTTACACTAGTCACTAGGATCGGTTACACCAATTACCAGGACCGGTTACACCAATTACAAGGATCGATTACAACTCTTTTGTATCGGTCATACCAAATACCAGGATCGGTTACACGAATTACAAATATCGATCATATCATATAAGGTGATTACTTAGGATCGGTTACACTAATAAAAGTCATACCAATACATAAGTCAGGCATTGTGACTAGTTTTACCAAGATACATAACAAGTTATGATCGGTTCTACTAACTCACACATATTGGTAATCCAAAGATATGCAATGAATAACAATACCAATAAGCCTAGAGATTTCCCTTTCGATTCATAAAATAAGTTCATGAATGTACTTCCTTTAAACAAATGTAAACATTGTTTCCTAGGATAAAATCTTCACCTTTACCTATACACATAATCACAATAGCATTCAAACGATTATGTCGATGTCTTATATACGAAGTTCAAAAGAGAGGCCTTATACTTCGTATTCTAATTCCTTAACACTATGTTTACTAGAGTATATCATTCACAGCTTTGCAATTATGTTTTCAATATAGCACGACTTGAAAGATACGTTGGGAATGAAACATTTTAAGTCAAAATATTACTAACCTCAAGAGGAAGGATGATGTCGTCGATGTAGCTTGTTACTTCTTCACATTCTTCAAGTCTTCGAGTAATACTTGTATATCTCATAATCCTAATTTTTCTAGCCTAACCTATATGAAGTTGTCTCTAGTATATAATAATCAAGCGACTCTTTAATTGAGTTTTGATTCACTAAAATATGACAACCAAACTTAACATACCAACGCTTGGTGGGTTCAACCGAGCTATTGCTCTAACAATCTCCCCCTATGTCAAATTTAGTGACAAAACTCTTAATACATATGAATAAACAAATTACAAAAAATTCATTATACATACGCTTGATTCCAAGTTTCAACAGCACAATACCCTGCATATATTCAATCCATAAATGCCGTTGTTGACATTTAAATATCAAAGCTAACACTCCCCCTAAAGGTGAGATAGGTAGATTTTCAATCCGCACATCTTTGTTATTTCCCATTTGTAGTCCAAATAACTACAAACATCATATGATATGTTTCTCCCCCTTAGTAAATGCTTTTTACTCTTTCTTTAGATATAACGTTTAAGCACAATTGTCCTTTCCTAAGTGATTACAAATCACTTTGTTTACTATACATATTTCTCCCCCTTTTTGTCACAAAATGACAAAGGTACGAGCAAATACAAAAACCGAAAGGATCTTACAAATCTAAAAGAATTGTACAACCTATAAGAGTTAAGCACGAAGGTTTCACATACCATTTTAGATAACCAATATCAAAACCGAAACTACAAATAATTTGGTTTTAATATGTTATCAAGGAAACAATTGCCCGAAGCAATTTTCCCTAATAGTTTAACAAATTGACCAAGAAACTTAGTTCTCTTGCTAAACCGATTGCACAAAACAATCGTTTATTTCGATAAGACCAAAATAAAGATCAGAATTAACTTTATTTTTTTCATCAGACACTAATTATTCAGACAATAACTTAGACCTTTCACTTTAGACAAGACAAATACTAGGCTAGGTAACTACTATTTCTTGTCAAGGCATTCGATTAGACTTAAATAACCGAATCCTTTACTTTGATAAGTCTAACTAAGATTAGAATTAACTTAGTTTTTCTTATCCAGAATCGAATTGGACTAAACAAATGATCCCGTATTTTTTTAAGCCATAAACAATACATACAAACCAAATAAATTGACTTGCACAATTATTTTTCTTAACCGGAAGCAATTGAAACAAACATAGACATTAAAGCATAGCAATGGCACTGACATTTCATTAAGTCTAAAACAATTGATACCAAACAATAAAGAAAGATATCAAACCGGTTTTTCTTAACCGGAAACAATTGAATCACACACACACATACATCCATACATACATAATGGAATAAACATCAATTGTACCGAATTTTGTTAAGTAAAAGCAAAATATATGGAATAAACATCAATTGTACCGAATTTTGTTAAGCAAAAGCAAAATATATGCAATAAACTCAAGCTTTTCTTAAACATGAAAACGATTAACTAACAAATTCGTTACCTCATATTCCGCATCCTCTTCTCCCCAGAAATATATATCATTAAGCGCAAGTTCAAGTTAGAACTCTCCCCCATTATGTTGTCATTCTCTCGCAAGAACAAAAGAATAACAACAACGGCAACCTTTACCAGAGAAAGGTTGAATCGGTTTTAACTAATGCAAATAGCAAAATTTGAAAACCCGAAACACATATGCTTTTATGTTAAACACAAATCGATTCAACATATTGTGACTTTTTCACATATGAGTTTCAATCGGAACACCTTATGATCCTTTGATAAAGCCTACCAACTTGGGGTAGAACTTAATCCCGCTAAATCAAAAAGCCACACAAACCATAAGGGTTCACACATCATATGAGATCCAATATTAAGGTTAAGAAAACCGAAATCAAACATCCCATAAACACATAGCAATAATATAAAGCATTCAAGCACCGGCTATGTAATCGAAAAACTATCACAAGAAAAATTATAAAATAATAATTTTATTCATAAATAATAGATAGTTTTATTCAGCAATAGACCTTACACAATAATTTAAATAATAAAAAACTGATGTCTATTTTCTTCGGATTGATCTTCAAACAGATTTTTCAAATATCATCTTCAATTTCCTCAAATTTTTCAGGATCTTCATCAACAACATCTCGACTGATTTATCGGATTCTGCACACAGTACCTTGATTATGCTCGCAGGATAAAGCATTAACCTTACGATTAATATTCCAAGCATACTCCCTATTACCGATTCCAAGTTTGATCATCTTTCTTTGGTTACGGATAACAGTTCTTAGTTATGCCGCATGTCTATGATGTGTTTCAATAGTACTGAGGAGGACTTGTCGTAGATTGAGGATATCAATCTTAGCATCCAAACTGTTTTGGACAAGGAGATGACATCTTCCTTTTCTTTTTCTTCACAACCAGATTTCTTGAAGGAATCATCAAGATTAATAGTTTCATTAGAAGCCATTCCACTCAACGCTTTCAGAATTTTAGCTTGAGATCTAGTTCGAGGATACATTCTTTAGTATAAGTTCTCAAACAGGATGAGTTCATATACTTGAGAAATCTTTAACACATACCAAACATAGGTGCCAGCCTTAAATAAATAATTTTGACCAGATTTGAAAATATTTTCGCATATAATGTGTTATTGCATTTCAAAGATTCTTTGGAAAGAATTGATCTTTTAGATCAGATATCAGAAGATATTTTAGACGAGTAAACTTATCATGCTTACACAAGTTGTTGTAAGACAACTTTTCTACACATGAAGATAACAAAATATCTTTAGGTAGAATGTATATTCTCTCTACGTTGAATAAGAGATATTTACAGGATACACGATGCCCAGTACTTGTGCTTCCTTACATCAAAAGATCGGGCATTGTAAGGATGCACTTTCCAACACAATTAAGCGTTGGGGTGAGAAGTAATTTTCTGACCGAGTACCTTTTGAGGAACTTCTTCCTTCTTGTCTTTAGGAACACTATCATGTTTCCTTGTGTGGGTTTCGGATTCAACCTCTTTATCAGGAATATTGTGTGATGCTATATCCTTGATAATTTCTTGTGCCCAGGATGGTATGTTCTTAGAATTCGAACTCGTGTGATCTTGATCTGCCATTAAACAGATTGCAGATGTTTTTTGTTCAAGACATTTTATATGTCCCTTTAAGGTATCCATTACCTGTTGAAAATGTTTTTCTAAACACTTATCAAGGTATACCTTTTGACATGTCTCTGTAAAAAGATCTTCTATAAGGATTTTGTTCCTTATTTGTGAATGCTCTAGCGATTGAGTAAGAATTTCACACTCTGAAGTTTGTTGATATATTCATTGCACAAGGCCAATTTTTGTTCCAAATAATCTGCTAGATTACTTTGAAGACTGAGTGCTTCTCGTTTTCCTTCACAGATTCTTACATTTAGTTGAACAATAAGTTCTAGGACATCATCTAGGTTGTCAATGGTTTTTCCTTCTTCTGAATAATTTTCAACATGTTTGAAAAATCTTTCTAACATTTTACGAAATTCAGAACTTGGACAGACCATTGAATCAAATCTCTTCTCTCTTTTAGAAGCAGAAGATTTTCCACTAGTGATTGGAGTCGGATCCAAAACATGTTCCTTTGTTTTTGGATTCATTCTTTTCTGATCAGAGTCCTGATTCTCAATCAAGTTATCAGTCTTAGACTCTCTTCTTGATTTTCGAAAAGACTTACGAGACCAATTTCCATTGACCTTTTCTGAGACCATATTCTCAGAATCTTGTTGTTCGTTAACTGAGTTATTCATAAGTTTAGCTTTGCTTTTATTATTTGACTCATATCTTATATGTTGGATCGCACCAAACACATATTATTAGATATTTTCGTGTTTGCCTGCTCTGATACCAATTTAAAAGATGAGGGTACCCAAATATACCACAATCTTCAACTTTTCCACGTATAAGTCCTCTTACCGAAAGTGATTGTCTATGGACTGAGTCGAGACAATACAACGAATCGGTATTCACACTTTATGTGATTGTCTATGGATACGAGATCGAGACAATACAACAATCAAAGTGTGATTACTTGATAATAGGTCCGGACTTAACCAAACTCTATAGGATCACTATCAAGTAATACGGATTTAACGTTTGTGTAATTTACTTTAAATTATAATTACAGAAAACAAAAGTAAATTACACAACAAGATTTTGTTAACGAGGAAACCGCAAATGCAGAAAAACCCCGGGACCTAGTCTTAATTGAATACTCGTAATTAAGCCGCTATACAAAATCAAACCAACTTCGTATAGTTGAGACCAAGCAACTAAACCTATAGTTCACCTAGTTTCTTCAAGATTATCCTCGCGCTCGACATTCAATAAGTGCACGCACTGGAACAATTCCTTTGGTTCGTATTCCAAACAGTAAAGGAACAAAAAATCTGTTCAGTAACAACTCTATTCAATCTCAGTGATATTAGTTAGACAAAGGCTCTTCTGTTTAATCCAATAAACTCCTTTGTCGTGTTTAGATCTATCTATCCAACAACTACCAAAGTAGCAGAGTTTAGATTTTGCAATCAAAAATAGGATCTATCAAGATACTATATAATGATGCCGATCTACGCAACTAATCAATCAAATCTGTCAAAGATAAAACCGATTATAGTTGGATCCCGGTAGATCAAGTTTTGTGCACACCAAAGATTATGAACCCAATAAGAAATCTTCTTTGTCTTCAAATCTTCTTTAATCTTCAATAAACACCTGCACACCAAAACTTGAATCTCTTGTGATCAATCACGCACAGAACGGAGTCTGTTAACAATGGATTAAAACATGACTTATTTAGATCTACAAACAGTTCTAAAGATCCCGTCGACACTTCGATCTAGTTTGAGTGAATCTTATATCAGAATAGAAGATTCTCAAGAATAAACAAACTAGGTGCAATCAAAGTTCAACAACCGTTAGTCAATCAAATCAAATCGAAAACTAATAATACTGCATCTCTCTAGTTTCCCACCAACGGTACTCGTAGAGCTTCTTGATCCTACAAAAGTCTTTAAACGAGCGGTCGTAAGAGATTACGCCTAATTAGGGTACTTTCCTCTCCGAATAGACGGCTACACCAGTAACAACACAACAATGTAGTTTTGCTGGCTCTTAGGATAGTTTGCACGAAATGCAAACTTGGGTATTTATTGACCAAGGAAGTTTGGACACCAGGGAATTTCCAAAACCGAAATATTCTTAAGATATGCAATATATTTCCAAATCGGTTTCCATAATTCCTGGAAATACTCTGTCCAATATTAACCGAAATCTCACTAGAAAATCTCAAATTAGTAAATGCACATTACCAATTTTTATTTTCCAGAGATATGCATTTTGATTGCTAGTGATTAAAACCATATAAAATTAACAACCTTAATTAAAAGATTCTCAACTTATTTGGTCCGGGATCTCCTTGAGTGATTAAGGAATATCTTTGAACAATAAAAGATAAGAGTTACAGAACATGTTCAAAGTATGTCGACATCTTTTTCTTTGTAAATCCTTTTTCATATTTACAATCTTGGAACCGATTATACCACACTTCCAAACAAGTTAGAACTGGTTCATTTGATTTCCAAGAACTATGTGATTGATCAAATATCAATACACAAATCATGGTTTTACGGTTCTACCAAACACAAGGATCGGTTCTACCTTAATATGGTTCTTCGGGACCGGTTACATCGATTACCGGATCGGTTACGTCAATTACCAGGACCGGTTACCATATTCTCATGGTATTACTTGTGATCGGTTACACTAGTCACTAGGATTGGTTACACCAATTACCAGGACCGGTTACACCAATTACAAGGATCGATTACAACTCTAGGTTTTTCTAAAACCCAGTAGGTTATCATCTTAAAGATTTCATTGGGATTTTGAAGCCGGACCCAACTATTTTCTCTGTAGTTCCGTGTTCTGATCTTGCTGTTTTCTATTGTGATTGAGTACTATCTTCTTTAAGATTTGCTCGAGATTTATCTCTGATAGGCAAGATTGAAAAGTAGTCAAAAACATCTTCGTCTCATCGTTTGTGATTCCACAATATCTTGTTTCGTTAATCGATTAAGATTATTGTGAGGTGATTGATAATACTAGGATGCTCTTCGGGAATATAAGTCAGGTTTGTCAATTGGTTCATGTTCACCTTGATTTATCAAAAGATGGAACAAAACTCGTAGGTATATCTGTGTGACACAGATTTATCTATTCAATAAACTTTTCTGTGTGAGACGGATTTGTTTATCAAGTCTTCGACTTTGGGTCGTAGCAACTCTTAGTTGTGGGTGAGATCAACTAAGGGAATCAAGTGCGCAAAATCCGGCGTGTTTCAAGAGGCGTAAGGAACGCAACTATACCTTGATCAGTGTGAGATTAGTTAGGGCTCAACTACATTCTAGTCCGAAGTTAACTTGGAGTAGGCTTGTGTCTGTAGCGGCTTAATACAATGTGGTGTTCAAATATAGACTAAGTCCCAGGGTTTTTCTGCATTTACGGTTTCCTCGTTATCAAAATTTCTGGTGTCTGTGTTATTTCTTTTCCGCATTATGTTTGTTTATATAATTGAAATATCACAGGTTGTGCGTAAGTTCAATCATTTGTGAATCCAACCTTTGGTTGTTGATATAATTAATTGACACTTGGATATTGGTTTTTGATATCGTCCAAGTTGTTTCTTATATTATTCTGGCTCACGGATTTCTATCTGTTTGATTTGCTGATTACATTAAGAAACATAGATATAACTCTTAGATATATTTCTTGATTGAGCTCGCTTTATTAGTTGGTGCTCTCAGAATTATATTGGAGTTAGCCCATACAGATTGCTAAGAGAAATATTGGGTGTGGTTGTTAGACCCCCGCTTTTTCAATTGATATCAGAGTAGGCAAACACATTTAAGACCTCAGAAGTCTGTGTTTGTAGCGATCCGACTCTATGGACATAAGTGTTATCTCTATAAACGTACCACCAGTCTTCGATAGCTCGAATTACTCATGGTAGAAAATTGCTATGTGTGCTTTTCTTCAAGCTCGTGATTTTCAAACATAGGTATGTGTTGTTAATGGCTATGATCCTCCGGTTGTTGCAGAAGGCGATGTAACTGTTCCAAAGGATATTGGTAGATATGAACCAGACGAAATTCTTGCTGCAAAACAAAATTCTGACAGGTTAAATGCTATCATACATGCCATTACCCCAGATCTTCAGCACCATGTAACTACATGCACTAAATCTAAATATGCCTGGGATATCTTTGAAACTGTATTCGAAGGGAATACCTCTGAAAAGGAAGCTAGGCTTCAAAACCTAAATTCTGATTGGAAAAACCTTCGTATGGCTGATGAAGATTCATTTGATGAGTTTAATCACAAAGTGTCTGAAATTGTTAATACATATTTTGCATTGGGTAAGACTATTCCTGAAAAGGACATTGTGATGAAAATTCTCAGATCGTTGCTAGCCAGATACGATTCTAAGAAACATGCCATTGTTGAAGAAAATAACCTTGATGCGCTTTCCAGAAATACTATTATTGGGAAATTAAAGATCTTTGATCATGAGCATATATCCAAATCTAGAAAGGATATTGCTTTCAAAGCACTAAAGAACACTAAACTACTTGATAAAAGTAAAAGTGTTGGCATCTCTGAAGATGATCCTTCTGAGACTGATTTATCAGACGAAGATCTTGACAAGTCAGTCTCTTTGATCACAAGACAGTTTAGAGATCTTCTTTTGAAGAGAAGTAAACGGTTCACTAGAGATAAACCTAAGTCATCAGTTAAACCTCACAATCGTGTTCCTCCTAAAAATAGGGATGCTGGCGATACTGATGACGAGGACATGCGACAGTGCTTCAAGTGTAAAGGTTTTGGTCATTTTGCCAATGAGTGTCCAAATCGTAGAAAAAAAACTGGGAACAAAGGTCTTGCTGCAACTCTTGATGAAATGTCTGATTATTATGATTCAAATGAAGATGAAAAATCAAGTGTTACGCTCATTGTTGAAAATATTAATTTTGATAATTGTAGTAATACTCACATCAATTTTGATATTTTTCCTGGAGAAACTTCTTCAACTATTTTGGAGGATAAAATGGATTTTTCTCTATCAACAAGAGATTCTACTTCTAATGTTTCAGGTACCACAATTTTTCTAGCAGCTTCTCCTCTATGGTGTCTGAACCATCCTCCACCTTGACATGTTCTTACTGTACTATTAAGGGTCACGGACTCTCTAATTGTTTCAAGTACAACCATAAAGTAAGATATATCAACAAACTTCAACGGAGAGCAAATCGATTAGCAAACAAGCTTAAACTTGTTCAAAAGATGACCGAGGTATGTAAACAAATTTCCTCTCCGAAAAGGTTAATTTCTAAAGAACCAATTAGACCTCTGCGGAAAAAAAAAACAAAGTCTAAGCATTCTGTGGAAGAAGTAGTTAGGAACTCTTTCCAAAAGTTTCATGGTGGACAAATCATTGTTCACCCCAACACAACTTAATTGTGTTGGCCGTGCATCTTGTTTCAAGTGCCTGATTTCAAAGAGACAAGAGTGAAGCACTTTCAGGTCTTAAAAAGAAAAGAAAAGAAAAGAAAAAAAATCCTTTTTCTTTGATTGTTTTTTTTGTTTTTTTGTTTGTTTGTTTGGGTTCAATAAAAAATTGGTTGATCCTTTCATATCACAATTTGGTATTGAAATGGTCTTTCCCTTTTCATTAAAAGAAGGGTTATAATCGACAATTCTACCCGCTTTAGGACTGAGAATTGAGCGTACGTGAATCCTTAGTTTGTATAAAGGTTCCGTAACCCTACATTCCTTTTTCCTTCTCTAAAAAAAAGGTAAATTTATTAAATACCCTTAGTTTTGACACCCAATAAATATACCCTTATACAACAATATAAATACCCCTATCATTTAAATATCTTATCCCTTAAAAAACAGATTACCTTAATACCCTCACTTACAATATTATTTTCCATTTAAAAATTTTATCCATTAAAAAATAGATTTTTCTATTATTTCATTTCACCACCACCAAATGCACCGCCGCCACCACCACCAATCCGCCGCCGCCACCACCACCGCCACCACCACCACTCCACCACCACTTACTAAATACAACCACCAATAATATTCCATCACCGCCACCACCACTCCACCACCGCCACCACTTACTAAATACAACCACCACCACCGCCGCCGCCGCCACCACCACCGCCACACGCCGTCGCCGTCGCCACACACCACCGCCACCACCACCACCGCCGCCGCCGCCGCCGTCAATATTAAGTGTCAACAACTGAAGTTGATCTAAAAAATCAAAAGTTCAAAAATATTTGTCAAATTTGGTTGTTGATTCCCTAAAACTAAGGTCAATTTCTATTGTTGATACACAAATATTGGTTGTTGATTCCATTTTTCCATTGTTGATACAAAAACATTGGTTGTTGACTCCTTACACAAAGATCAATTTCTATTGTTGATACACAAATATTGGTTGTTGATTCCATTTTTCCATTGTTGATACACAAACATTGGTTGTTGATTCCATTTTTCCATTTTTGATACACAAACACTGGTTGTTGATTCCATTTTTCCATTGTTGATACACAAACACTGGTTGTTGACTCCCTAAACTAAGGTCAATTTCTATTGTTGATACACAAATATTTGTGTATCTTGGTGAGAGATATAAAATAACAGCCATTGTATGGAAACACATTTTAGAAACAGCCTCTAATTGATATATATACTGAAATACAAAATATTTCCAATCAAGACAATCTAAATGAAACCAACATAAACATTTATGTACTAAAATTATGAACCTGACGTGAATCGAACACGCATCTTCTGACGTGGAGTCAGGTGTGTTACCATTACACCACAAGTTCGTCAAAAAATAACTACCTCAATACTTCTGCAATTCAACTCACATTATTCAAGCAAATGAAATTGTTAAATCATACATTTAGTTATGGTTTGAAAACTAAAACTTGGAATCAACAAATCATAGAGATATGGAGTCACGCACCTTTGGGATATCCCATACATCTTTTCTACAACCCATTTATGCATTCCCTGTTCAACTGCAAACCACCAACAAAATCAATCTCTATTCAAACTCCTGCTGCTAACTCAATTTCATTATCTCAGCACCACCAGTTTACAGCTTCAACTCCATATCCTACAATACCAGATCACAAGTGCCAGTTGCATTATAAAACTTAGCAGCAATAACTACCCTAACCATTTATGGCATAAATGGAATCAACAACAATAGTTGATCCATAAAAAATGGCATCAAACAACAATAGTTGATTCCGTTTATGGCATCAACAACAGTAATTGAACCCCTAAAAACTGAAGTCCAGAGATCTTTCTACCATGGAAGTTAATACTGAAGAACTATACCTGTAAAATGGATATGGAACAGTATTGACATCATTTTCATGTATCATAACAACAAATAACCAACAACCACCAAGCTCAACTCATCTGAAAATAAACCAACACCAAGCAAACACCACTCCCTTCTCTTTCAGACATCAACAATAATACCTCCTTCTTCCAAAACCACCAACTCCTTCAGAAATCAAAGTCAAGCCAAAGCAAAATAAAGTGCTTGTTTCCTCAGTACAGAATTGAAATGGGTTATACCTTCATTGAGCATCAACACCCCAGAAACGGATTTGAGGATCATAGAGTGTAGTTTCTTGTTCTGCTAGTTCCTTGTCGTACATTTTTAACCTTAAACTACTTCAAATAATGAAATCAGAAATTTATAAAACAAATTAATGGAAAATAAAACCCTAGAAAAAGAATCAAAACTAATTTGAGAAGAAGAAAGAATGAGAAATTTGGAAACCATCGTCTAGGTTTAAACAGTGCTTTACTTCACCGCTTAATTTTTCTGTTCTTCTTTTTCTTTGGTAGTAGTGAACAGTGGTAGATTGAAATACATACCTCCTCCTCCTCCATCGCCGCCGCCACCACCACCACCACCATTTTTAAGCTAATGGAACAGAGATTTGGCATCTTCCTCGACCATCACCACCATTATCTTCTTTAAATAAAACAGAGATTTGATATCCTCCTCCAACACCGCCAGGACCATCACCTCTATCATTATCGTCATCAATAACAATAACAACGGACAATGGAGAATCAATATCCTCATCCATCACCACCACCATCATCATCAAATAGCGAAATAGAGATTTGTGAAATCCAATAAGAAAACTCATTCACATCGATCGACTAATGGAGATTCGATATCCTCCACGACTGTTAACGGCGGCAAAAGAAAGGGTGGAGGAACGACGGTGATGGTGGCGACGGTTTTCGGGACAGCAGCAGAGAGAGTTTAGATCTGAAAAATGAAAATAATTCTCTTTAAAAACTTTATCAGTACATGTAAGGGTATATTTGGAAGAAGCAAAAATTTAAATGGACCCCTGATGGGCTTGCAGATGGAAAGGGTATATTTATTGTATGATAAGGGTATTTTTTAAGCCCATCAAAATAAGGGATATTTATATAATTCCCACTAAAAAAAACTCATTTCATCACAAGTTTGCTTGTAGAGCCTGTTCTGTGATTTTCTCTCACAAACCCATTTTTATGGAGACTCCAAGCATCATGATTTCTGATGGAAAATATGTTAATATGATTGTTAAACCGTCAATCATGAAGGAAAAAGATAAATCGGTATCTCCCTTACCCTCAAATTTGAAAATAAAAATGAGGAATATGAGAAAACCAAGGGATGTTCCTTCAAATCTTCAGAACTTTTCTGGTGTTCTTGAAGAGTTGAAGGAAATAAGAAAGGAGATGCAGCAAATAAAGGCTTTTGTGTTTAGGACTCTTAAAATTCAGAAGGCCCTGGTTCGTCATCGGTCAAGATGGTTCGTTGAAATTGACTCCTATCTTCATGAACCTTATGTTCCAATGGCTGTTGACGACAAGGAGTTCGGGGACGATAAAGAATTTTTCAAAGGTCTTAATATCTAGGAAACTTATTATGAGAATTTATTCTTGTGTTTTAAGAAGATAACTAGGGTTTGGAATAGCCATTATTGTGAGTACACATAGCTATTTCCAATGTTTTTCATCTTGCAATGTTTTTAGATCTATTTATTTAAATTCTAAAGTTTATTTGGAAGATGATTTTGCAGTATTAATCTTTATGGTTTGATATATTGCAACTTGTTATGGGATATGTGTGTTTGCGTCCGTGAACTATGATTGTCCCATATGTGGTTGATGAGTGCCAAATAGTGCATATTTATACACCTTTTTATTGGCATTTTACTCATCTTTTGCGCTTAGAAATCAGATATTATCCCAGATTCTGTGTTTTCTTTGTTTTCAAGAATAAATATTTGTATTAATTAATTTTGTGTTTTTAGGTAATAAATAAAGCTCGGAGAATCCGAGGAGCTAAAGAGCGAAGAATTGAAGTCAAACATCTATGGAGCAGATAGCCAAAGCTCCGCGCGCAAATCGGGCTTGCAACCCAACAAGGAAGGCTTGAGCTGAGCAACCCGCGACCCGGATCCGAGCCCGTCCACTCCAAACCGTTGAGATCTCTCATCCACATCCTACGGTCGCTACAGCCTCGCTTCATCAACCCTCGATGTACTCGCGCAACACCAGATCGCTCCAAAAACCGGCTACCTCTCTCACCGTTAAGATCTTCTCCAACCAATCCGACGCTCGCTCCATCGGGTCTCATCAAAGCTTGATGTTCATGCCTCACAAAGAAACACCTAACCCTATACCCTATCGAGAGAACTCAGTTCCTCTCTTCTCCTTCTCTTTCTTCACCTCTCCCTCACTCGACAGAGCAGAGCTCTGCTCTTCCTCGTCTCCACCATCCCTTCACCACCTTCACCCATACCGTTCACAGACCCATCATCACCTTCTTCCATCACCAACAACCCCATCAGTAGTACCGCACCAGTTCTCTAGGTCTAGTCATCTCAATCATAGCTTCTCTCAATAGGGTAGAAGCTAGGTTTGAGATAACTAGAACTAGGGTTTCACCACAGTCGAAGCAAGGGAGTTGTTGAAGCCGAATTGACAGGGGAGAACAGCGTTTCAGAGTATGGGTACACAGTTTTTAATTTGTTTTATCTTTAATTTATGTTTTGAAATTAATTTAGGGTTTGGGTGTTTTTCAGTTCTTGCATGTATAAATAAGAACTTGCCTGTGTGTGTGAGGGTCACGCCTGGATTAGCCAGAGCAGTCACTCTAGTTTAATTTAGCTTTATTTTGCTTTAATTGATGTTCTAATTTAGTGTGTTAGGGTTTCAATGAAACCCTAATTCAATGTTGTGTTTAAATTCAGTTGAAGTGTTCTTGCATGCTTAATTTTATCAGATACTTTCAATTTTGGTATTACAGTACTTTACTCTCACAATGGATGCCTTGCATCCATTGTAGTTAGGTTGCAACTGTATTGTTATACCTCAGCTCAAACTTTAGAAACAAATGCTAATACCCTTGACTAGTTGTACTTAATTAGACAACTAGTACTCCGGGTTAGTTCCTTAGCTGTCAAATTGAAGAATCACATGGAGAAACACCACAGATAGGTGGTAGAATTGACAAACTACCCCCTGTCTGCACATAGGAACAAGAAGCTTCCAATTAAGTTGACACATAACATGAGTTAGTGGTAGAAATTGATAACCCTAGCATCATTTTATCTCACTGTTTACCTTAGTTTAGGTTCAATCTCACTACAAATCAGCCGTTTCGGCACAAAAATATCTATTTCACCATCTGTTATCACTTGTTACGTCACTAGAATTCAGTTAGCAAGCCTTGATCATATAAGAGCACACCCTTGTCTCTGTGGATCGACCCGTACTTGCCGCGTCTCCGATAGACGCCGTGCACTTGCGGTATTACCGTAGGCTCAAATATAAACATCTTTAGAGGCCTACCAAGTTTTTGGCGCCGCTGCCGGGGACTTGGCGCGTGCCTTGCTGATATTGGCTCGCTTTACTGATTTCCATCCTATCCCTGTATATATTCATTTACATTTTTTTTTTTTTTTTTGCTTATAGCCCTGTATTACTATAATTTAGTTAAAGTTTTTCTATGTTTATCCTTTATCTTTTTCCAGCTTTACATTCCTGCATCTCGTCTTGCATCGTTAGTGCACTTAGTATAACTTAACCCTGCATTAGTATAAATCAGCTGTAAATTTTGTTATTTCTGCATCTCGGCTTCTTGACCTGAGCTATAAGCCTCTGTAGCTGTAGCTTAGTGTCACTTGTCACTTTTAACTCCCAGTCAGTCCAAATCTCTCACTTGTAGTTTCACTTGTAGTTTCACTATTACTTTTCCACCTGTGTCAGCATTTTTGTCCTGTGACTCAATTCTTGGAACTGAGAGTGGCTGTTGAGATTTACAGGTACATGCTCTAACAGCCAACCCAAGGAGACAAGAGAAAGGTGCAACTGAGCAAGCCACCTGCGACTCGTAAGGTACCTGAGCTCGTTGTGCCGCATACCTGTTGTGCTGCTGCTGCTGAGCAACCAAAGAAACAAAAGAAAAAGTGCAAACTTGAGGTACTGCTGCTGTGCCTGTGAGCACCTGAGCCAACCCCAGGGTGAGACAAGGAGCTGAGCATCACACTGTGCTAAAACAAGTTAGTATCATTCTCTAACTATGCTCGTGATTGATGAATGTATGGGCGACAATCCATGAATGCATGCTAAACATATTTGCTAGCTGATAACCCATGTTAGGCTAGCATCTACACCTGAGTTGTATGAATATAACAAATTGTATGAGCTTGACCTGAGGTAATCATTCACATGAGTTATATGAGTTTGTTTGCGCACCCTAATGTGACCTGTTGAGCCTGGTGATAGACCTGTGAATTTGTGTAACTTGTTGAGCCAACCTGAGCATGACCTGTGATTGTGTGACAACCTATTTTGCATACCTTGGCTTCAATGCATGAAACCTAGCTATCTGCCCAAACATTGATCAACCCTGCAACCACCTGAAACTTTTTGTTCTTGAGTGCCGTGACTTGTAGGTAACCCAGTGATCACCATCCTCAGCTCCATTCTTGAGTGCTGTGACTTGTAGCCATCCTCAGCTCCATCCCCTGAAGTGTGAGCTTGAGCAACAACCCAGGTCTTGTTTGTCTTGCCCTGTGCTGTATGTTCTGTGTTGATGTGAGTTATTGTGCTGTGTTGTGTTTAAACTGATTTACAAACAATCTGTGCAAATGATCTGTGCCAGGTGATCACCCCTGAGCTGTGAATGAGCTGCATATTGCATGACAACCTGATAGCCCTAAAACTGATTGTTGATCTGCATTTGAGCTGCCCTGTTCATCTGTGATTTGCACTTAGAATTGTGCTGTGCTTAAACTACCAAGAATTGTGCTGTGCTTATAACCTGAGCATTTCTCATCTGCCTTGAGCTCCAGCCTCTGAAGCTGTGGAGCCAACTCATTGTCAGACCCATAGCACAGACCCTGTCAATATTTGCATGTTCTTGTATAATCTCTGAGAATTGCTGCTGCTATAATTTTATTGGCAATCTGAACATGTTGAGAAGTGCAAGCTAAGGTTATTTGCTGTTCATCCAACCCTGTGCATCATTGAAAGTGTGTAACCTGAGCATAATTGACCAGTCTGTGAGCTCAATGCCCATAATTTGAGTCTACCACCGCAACTGGTAATGCATATAAGTGTGAGCATTGAACCATCGACATTTGCATGCTTGTGTGACAACCCCGCTTCGCCTTAGTCATGTTCTGCCCTTAGGCTCCATGTGCTTGTGACCTTATGCATGCTTAACATTGTGCTAAACCCAAATCTTTGTGAGTGTTATATTTCTTTGTTCATACCTGGGTCTGTAAGCTTGCATACCCGAGCTCTGCTGGGTCAGTAAGTCTGGCTAGCTAAATCCACATCTATTGGGCTGAGCACTAGAGCTGCTGACTGAAACCCAGTTCACCTGGGCTAACACAAATTGCTAGGCTGATTGACCACACTAAACTGGGCTGAGAACCACAACCTGGGCTTTGTACTCTGCTGCTGGGCTGCAAGCAAACCGAAGCCCACATAAGTCTGTGATCTGGGCTGTGCACTGTACTGAGCCCAATAAACCAAACCGTGATGTGCCTGACCCTGAGCCTAAACATGACCTGCAAACTATCAGACCTAGCCAACTATGCATGAGCTGCTAGCTCCCTGAAGCTGCAGGCTGTGACCCAACTCCACCTAACCCACATCTACCGGGTCGTGTGCACAATCGAAGCCCGCACTTCGAGCTAATGAACCCGGGCTCTACACACAAACTCAGCCCACATCTTTGGGCCATTCAATCTGGGGCTGCACTTGTTCAAATAACTGGGCTCGCACACAACCTTCAAACCCCACATAACTTGGCTCGCATAGTCGGGCCATTCAAAGAATCGGGCTGTATATCCCAAACAAACCAAAAACCCAATAAACCAAATCAGCCCATTTAAACCAAATTTTCCCACAAAAACCAAACAATCAGCCCACACAAACCAAATTCCCACATAAACCAAAGCCCATTTTCATGTTGATGTTTCAGACATTATTTTTTTGGGTTAACCCTCAACTTTTTAGGACTTGTTAAATTTTCTTTTCTTGATCGGTTGAGTCTTCTTGTACATTTATTGTGCTAATCCGATATGATCTCCGTTGAGAATATTGGATTCTAGCCTTGACGAATGAAGCTCAACCTTGCTCCCGCCGACATCCCGGTAATCTCTTCCCTTTTATCTTTTCAAGATAGTTCTCGTGGTACGTGATTTGTTTAAATTTTTCCTATCTCGTGACACATTGAGGACAATGTTTGATTTAGGTTTGGGGGTGCATTTGCATTTAGAGTTTTTAGTTTTTATTTTGCATTTAGAGTTTTTAGTCTTTTTATTTTACCTTTTATTATCTAAAAAAAAAAAAAAAAAAAAAAAAACTCTTTTGTAAAAACCTCCAACTTTTAGAGATTTTAGAAGTCACTAGCATGCTTTTAGCTATGTTTACATAGAGAGTCTGACCGAAATAACAGAAATTGGAAGTACCGGAAAACGCAATCGGGTTCCTTAGTTGATTAGAGCGTTAAAGTGGATTTAACCATACCGGAGGGCGAATTAGGTCTTTGTTTAGATATTCGGTAGTAGAATTGTGATCACCCATAGTGGAGACTACCCATTTTACATCAAGTGAGGCACCAACCTTCAATTTTTGCAACTTTCTAGAAAAGTTTGTTAGAGTGTGTGTCACCTTACGTAAATTCCGGGTAGGAATGGTGAGCTACCCAACTTCGCACCATTTTCAAAGCACTACTTTTGATCTCTTGAGTGCTAGTTTTTGTCAATCATGAGGGTGACGTCTAAAGATGAAAACTCCTTCTAAATACCGATTTGTAGTTAGCATCATTCTCTCTCTCAATCAGCAAGACCCATAGAAACACATCATCGTCAACAAACGGAGCATCATCAGAATATGGAAAGAAAAATTGATATAGTCCAAGGTTTACGTGCAACAAAGAAAACGAAAAGAAAATAGGATGAGAATTAATAAAATTTATAAAATCAAGACAATACAAGTTGTGGAAAAATTGAGTGATAAAGTCCTTTGTCCATGGAGTTAGTTGTTTCTTTATTTGTATTTGTATTTTTATTTTCACTTATTATAAAAAAAAAAAAAAAAAAAAAAAATCAATCAAAAAAATCAAAAAAAAAAAAAAATCAAAAGTCAAAAAAAAAAAAAATATTGTAGTTTATTTTCTTATTTTTGCTACCACCATGGTAAAGAAGAGTTCAAAAAGAAAAATCCAAACAACAAGGAATTTGAGTAGAAAAGTTAAAAATTGTCAAGTTTTGTGAAGTTTAGAAGTTCGTCATCAACATTTGAAGACCGAAGACCGAAGATTGAAGACGTTTCTATGGTTTCTTATGAGAGAGTGATATTAATTGCCGATCGGGTGAGAAGTGAGTGAGTACTCCCACCCTTGCTAATGGTTGATTTTCCTTTCTTAGAGATCATTAGAAAAGATTCTTTTGTCCACACCTCTCGTGGAGTCTCCAGATTTTATTTCGGAAGGTTATCCTTCTTACCTACAACGTGTGCGGGATTCTCTCTTTATTCCTGCTTTCGCACACATGAGAGACTAAAAAAGCGATCTTTTGAGTGCAATTATCATAAAACCCTAATGGTGAGGCGAAGTTGAGACTTATGATCACAATCGAATCCGAATTCTTTCATATGGTATGGTTACTTCTCGCTCAAAGACTTAAGGATGAGAATGCGTTCTTCGATAGTTCTAACTTCGTTACTAGCATGCGTAAACTCTATGTCCTCATAGCTTTGGAGGCTTGAGACTCTTTTACACTTTGAAGTTGGAGAAGGTTTTGTGGGTACACTCTCTGTAAACCCTCACGAGACTACAACTCGTCCACTAGGGACACCTAGGGGTTTAAAGGCTTAGTGCATACGCTAAATGCATTCGAGAGACTGCGACGGGGGTATAGTTAGGATTTCTTATTTTCTGTTTCACTTGAGGACAAGTAAAATTCAGGTTTGGGGTATTTGATGAGTGCCAAATAGTGCATATTTATACACCTTTTTATTGGCATTTTACTCATCTTTGCGCTTAGAAATCGGATATTATCCTGCATTCTCGTGTTTTCTTTGTTTTCAAGAATAAATATTTGTATTAATTAATTTTGTGTTTTTAGGTAATAAATAAAGCTCGGAGAATCTGAGGAGCTAAAGAGCGAAGAATTGAAGTCAAACATCTATGGAGCAGATAGCCAAAGCCCGCGCGCAAATCAGTTGCAACCCAACAAGGAAGGCTTGAGCTGGAGCAACCCGCGACCCGGATCCGAGCCCGTCCACTCCAAACCGTTGAGATCTCTCTCATCCACATCCTACTGGCCGCTACGGCCCGCCTCATCAACCCTCGATGTACTCGCGCAACACCAGATCGCTCCAAAACCGGCTACCTCTCGGCCGTTAAGATCTTCTCCAACCAATCCGACGCCGCTCCATCGGGCCTCATCAAAGCTTGATGTTCATGCCTCACAAAAAACACCTAACCCTATACCCTATCGAGAGAACTCCGGTTCCTCTCTTCTCCTTCTCTTTCTTCACCTCTCCCTCACTCGACAGAGCGCAGCTCTGCTCTTCCTCGTCTCCACCATCCCTTCACCACCTTCACCCATACCGTTCACTGGACCCATCATCACCTTCTTCCATCACCAACAACCCCATCGTAGTAGTACGCATCAGTTCTCTAGGTCTAGTCATCTCAATCATAGCTTCTCTCAATAGGGTAGAAGCTAGGTTTGAGATAACTAGAACTAGGGTTTCACCACAAATCGAAGCAAGGGAGTTGTTGAAGCCGAATTGACAGGGGAGAACAAATGCGTTTGAGTATGGGTACACGGTTTTTAATTTGTTTTATCTTTAATTTATGTTTTGAAATTAATTTAGGGTTTGGGTGTTTTTCAGTTCTGGCATGTATAAATAAGAACTGGCCTGTGTGTGTGAGGGTCACGCCTGGATTAGCCAGAGCAGTCACTCTAGTTTAATTTAGATTTATTTTGCTTTAATTGATGTTCTAATTTAGTGTGTTAGGGTTTCAATGAAACCCTAATTCAATGTTGTGTTTAAATTCAGTTGAAGTGTTCTTGCATGCTTAATTTTATCGGATACTTTCAATTTTGGTATTACAAGATTTACTCTCACAATGGATGCCTTGCATCCATTGTAGTTAGGTTGCAACTGTATTGTTATACCTCAGCTCAAACTTTAGAAACAAATGCTAATACCCTTGACTAGTTGTACTTAATTAGACAACTAGTACTCCGGGTTAGTTCCTTAGCTGTCAAATTGAAGAATCACATGGAGAAACACCACAGATAGGTGGTAGAATTGACAAACTACCCCTGGTCCCGCCATAGGAACAAGAAGCTTCCAATTAAGTTGACACATAACATGAGTTAGTGGTAGAAATTGATAACCCTAGCATCATTTTATCTCACTGTTTACCTTAGTTTAGGTTCAATCTCACTACAAATCAGCCGTTTCGGCACAAAAATATCTATTTCACCATCTGTTATCACTTGTTACGTCACTAGAATTCAGTTAGCAAGCCTTGATCATATAAGAGCACACCCTTGTCTCTGTGGATCGACCCGTACTTGCCGCGTCTCCGATAGACGCCGTGCACTTGCGGTATAACCCGTAGGCCATTAAATTTATATACATCTTCCAGGCCTACCAGTGGTCAAAAGTTTTCATATGTCATTATGCAAATATTGATAAAATAATGAATGAACTTTAGACAAACAAAAGTTAAGCCTATTATGTTATTATGCAAATAGTGATGAAGATAGGATGAACTTTTGTTTACAAAGATTAAGTCTATTATATGTCTATGTGCAAATATTGATAAAGATAGAATGAATCTTTGTTTATTCCGGAGTATTGGTCTTCCCTGATCTACATCTTGGTTTAAATACTGTGCAGCTCCGTAAGTTTTCTTATGATGAGCATTTCCGATTAAATTAATCATAGTTCTCTTGTGGTTAATTTAATTGAGTATTTTGGATACAAATTCATGTTTCATGTTAATGTCCAAAGAAATCCTTCTTTTCTTGTGAAAGCAAGGTCGCTCTTGTTGTTCTTTCGGGAATGACATTTTATGGGGGAGAGTTCTTATTTGAACTTGTGCGTAATTGTCGTATCTTTGTGGGGAGTGCGGCTGTGGAATATTATAGGGGTTATCTTATATATTTATAAACTCCTTGATGAATGCATTTAGCTTCGGCTATATGATTGCATCTAAACAAAGTTGATATGTGGTTCTCTTTTGGTCATGAAGTATCTCTATGGAAATTTCATTAGGATCCCACTAGTTTTCGTACCTTTGCCAATTTATATTGACAAAAAGGGGGAGAATTAATGTGTAGTTCACACTACAAATACATATGGTTTACGGATCATTATGTAAGGGGGAGTGGTTTTCATGTGAAATGAAGTATTGACTAAGGGGTAGTGATACATATCACCATAGTATTGTTGTCAAAGTTGTGATACAATTGAACTTTGATGCCGTGTAATAATACTATGATACAATGTATAACAATGATTAAGAGCTATTGTTTTTTCATTATTATAGCTACGGATCTTCAACAACTATGATGCTAAGTTGAACACATTTAGAATCATTGGAGTACTTGGAAGTGATGAAGATTTCGAGTAATGTTGAAGAACCAAGGAGATCAAGCACTTGGATGAGAAGCTACAGAGTTTATTTATTTTGTAATCCATATGTATTGATAGTTTTGTCACTCAAATTGAAAAAGGGGGAGATTGTTAGAGCACTGCTCGGTCGAACTCGCAATCGTTGATATCTCAAGCTTGTTTGTCAAGTTTAGTTGCCAAAACTGTAAGTCTTGATTTCTTGTCTACTTATATCTAAGTCTCGGATTAGGATACTAAGTGTAGTTGAGCTATGTAATCAGTATTTATGGTTGCAATCAATATTTAGTATCTTGATTGCATAATCTAAACTTTGCTACTTTGGTAGTTGTTGGATAGATTGATATAAACCCGACAAAGGAGTTTATTGAATTAAACAGAAGAGCCTTTGTCTAACTCATACCACTGATGAAAATGCGGGGGTCTAACAACCACACCCAACAATTCGTTTGGAAATCTGAGAGGACTTACTCCAATATACTTTCTAGAGAATCAACTAGACAGTCAGACTCAATCTAGAGAAAATTATATCAAAGAGTTTATATATCTCTGTTTCACAATGTAATCATCAAATCAAACAAATAGAAATCCGTGAGCCTGATTATTATGTGAACAACTTGAACGGTACCAAAGACCAATGTTCAAGTGTCAATCAATTTAAATCAACAACCAAAGGTTGGATTATCTAATTGATTGATCTTAACGCACAACCTATGATATTTCAATTATATAACAAAATATAATGTGGAAAAGAAATAACACAGACACCAGGATTTTGTTAACAAGGAAAACCGCAAATGCAGAAAAACCCCGGGACCTAGTCCAGTTTGAACACCACACTGTATTAAGCTGCTACAGACACTAGCCTACTACCAATGAACTTCGGACCGGACTGTAGTTGAACCCTAATCAATCTCACACTGATTCAAGTTAAAGTTGCGTTCCTTACGTCTCTGATCCAGCAAGATACTACGCACTTGATTCCATTAGCTGATCTCACCCACAACTAAGAGTTGCTACGACCCAAAGTCGAAGACTTGATAAACAAATCTGTCTCACAAAGAAAAGTCTATAGATTGAATAAATCTATCTCCCACTTAAATACCCAAGAGTTTTTGTTCCGTCTTTTGATAAATCAAGGTGAACATGAACCAATTGATAAACCAGTCTTATATTCCCGAAGAACAGCCTAGTATTATTCATCACCTCACAATAATCTAAATCGTATGATGGCAAAACTAGATATTGTGGAATCACAAATGATGAGACGAAGGTGTTTGTGATTACTTTTTATCTTGCCTATCGGAGATTAAATCTCGAGCAAATCTTAGAGAAGATAGTATTCAAATGATAGAATTGGGCAAGATCAGAACACCTACAAAGAAAATAGTTGGGTCTGGCTTCAGAATCCCAATGAAGTCTTTGAAGTCGTTAACCTACAGGGTCTCGAAGAAACCTAAGGTTAACAGAGAATCGACTCTAGTTTATGCAACTAGTAACACACAGGAGGTGTGGGTATTAGGTTTCCCAGTTGTTAGAGTTCTCCTTTATGTAGTTTTCCAATCAGGGTTTGCAATCCAAGTTACCTTGGTAACAAAGCATTCAATATTCACCGTTAGATGAAAAACCTGATTTAACCAAGATAATATCTTTCAACCGTTAGATCGAACTTAGCTTGTTACACACAAACGAAATGTACCCTCATTTAGGTTTATGTAACCGTATCCAAACGTGTACACCATGTTGGCTCACAAATAGTTAACCGAAGTTAGCCATATGATTACTCTCATATCAACCTTATTCACCTTAACCATAACTAGTTCAAATGACTCAAATAAAACTAGTTAAAGAGCCGTTCAATTGCTATATTCTCATAGAAGTATACAAGAACACAATTGAAGCAAAATCGGTTTGATTCACTCGAATCAATTCATGAACATTATAGCAACGGTTTGCAAAGATTGCATTCCTTATTTTATAAATGTTTAAGTTCATGTACATAACCGATTTTACAAAGTAACCAACTCAAGTATGCAAACGTGTACGCATACTTAAGTAGCTGGACCGAGTTTGGTTACGCCAGTACGCGTACGGGTGCGCATACCAACTTACATTCCAAACTCCAGCAGAAATTCACGGACGTGAGACTTCCGCCAGTATGCGTACCTGTACGCATACTTGCCCAGACATCCAACAACCGCCAGTACGCGTACGGGTACGCATACTTCAGGTTCCCGGTTTTGGACTTACACACAAATGTGATAACACACTATGTTTATATCCAAACATGGTTACATGATTCTAAGCTCTTTATTTAAATCATTGAAACTTTCTTAGAGGATGACAAGACGTTTTCATACACTATTAGCATCAAAGCAATTTTCAAGATATTGAAATAATCATAACGAAACATTCCAAGACTACACCAAATGATTGTATCACACAAACCATGTAAGATGTTACTCGGCAATTTTCACATGATATAAGATGAACTTGATCGAAGCGAAAGCTTGCCAACACATATTTTGAGAAATATGTAAGCGAGATAAACTCAGCCCGAAATCTCAAATGTGTATATAGAAAACTATATCGTAATACGATTTATGTCTCAATATACGAGATAAAGTAGAAATAGACTTTTCCAAGTGATAGATGAGTTTCAGTCTCCACATACCTTTTGTTGATGAAGTTCCACAAGCTCCCCTTAGTAGTTCTTCGTCTTCAAATGATGAACGTCGTGAAGTCTAAGCTCAACTACACAATCTATGTCCTAGTCCGAGACATCTATAAATAGGCTAGAAATCAAGACTTATAGTTTTGATCACTAACATTGACAAACATTCTTGAGATAGCAACGCATACGAGTTCGACCGAGCAGTGCTCTAACAACTGAGATTGAAAAGAGTTGTTACCGAACAGATTTGTTGTTCCTTTAATGTTTGGAATACGAACCAAAGGAATTGTTCCAGTGCGTGTACTTATTGAATGTCGGAAGCGCAGGGATACTGAATAAACTAGGTGAACTATAGGTTTAGTTGCTTGGTCTCAACTATACGAAGTTGGTTTGATTTTGTATAGCGGATTAATTCTGAGATTATTCAATTCTGGACTAGGTCCCGGGGTTTTTCTGCATTTGCAGTTTCCTCGTTAACAAAATCTTGCTGTGTCATTTACTTTTGTTTTCCGCAATTATAATTGTTGTTATTATAATTAAAGTAAATTACACAAAAGTTAACTCCGTATTACTTGATAGTGATCCTATAGAGTTTGGTTAAGTCCGAACCTATTATCAAGTAATCACACTTTGATTGTTGTATTGTCTCGATCTCGTATCCATAGATGATCACACAAAGTGTGAATACTGATTCGTTGTATTGTCTCGACTCAGTCCATAGACAATCACTTTGGGTAAGAGGACTTATAGGTGGAAAATTTTAAGATTGTGGTATATTTGGGTACCCTTGTTTTTTCAATTGGTATCAGAGCAGGCAAACACGAAAAGATCTAACAATCTGTGTTTGGTGCGATCCAACCTATAAGAATTCAATCTATGTCTGATTCAGTTAACGTAGTAGCAGGATTTGACATCTTGAAAATTCCTTGGTGGAGGACACAAATGAAGTATGCAATACTCTCATTAAAGGAATCGTCTAAAAGTTGTTCAGGAACTTACGATTTCTCAAGAAAAACTCGCTTAGATCTAAGAGACAACCCACTGATTTCCTATTTTGACGAATCTCTCATTCAAAGAAATCATTACAGTTCAACAAGGTTTCTCAATGTTGATCTGAATGGGTTACTGGATACCACCTCAATTGCTTCTGTTTCTCACCGTGAACATCTCACCAAGAGAAATTGTCATGACAAAATCTTAAGGTTTGTGAATTCCTTCCTTGGTCCTGTATCAACAATATTCACAAACAATCCTGTTTGATTAGATTTTAGAAGCAACCATATGGAGAGGTATTTTCAAACAAAGAATCAAGTAACTCGGAACATAACTAATAAAGTAAGAACTCTTAGTATATTAAAAACTAATATTGTAATAAAATCCTATTACAATATAATTCAAGTTAAAGAAATACTTCGAAATTATGAGTCCAAGAACAAGAAGTATTCCTTCATCTTCTCTATGAAAAGTAGCCACATGCATTCACCACACAATGGTTTCCTCGAAACCAGTGACAGACTAAAAGGAATCGGTAACCTAGTTGAGTCAAGTTGTGCTATGTTTCACGACATAATCAATAACTCGTGGGCTGATCCATGGATCTATGAGCCATTTTGGTTCCTAAAAAATCCATGAATGGATTGGTATCATCTTTATCGAAAGAATCTGTTACCGAAAATATGTCTTCTTAAAAATAGATGTTTTCTCGACATCAGAAATAAAAACTTGGATTATTATGCAAGTTTTCATAATATTTTCGGTAAAGGTAAATATTTTAATCTCTCAAAATATTCATCTTGAGGTTCTCTTAAGCATACTTTCAAAGATGATACCGAATGAAGATCTAAGGAGAAAACTGACAACAATGATTCTCTCCAAAAAAAAAAAAAAACTTGCTCAAATGTTCAAGGGAAAGTGCTATCAAATTCTCTATGCGGTAAATGGAGTAGTCTGTGGGGAAATTGTCAGTGAATACTGTATTTACAAGATTGAGAAATATCTTGACTCCTTGGATTAAGACAGGATAACCTTGTGCAATAATACATGCCATCATTTAATTCAATTCATACCCTCTTCAAAGGTGCATTCATCCAGCTTACTAGATGGTGTAATATACCTAATCGGAAGAAGAGTTTTACTTGACAAAAGAGTTGATGCTGAATGGAAGAGAGTACTCTACTATAAAGAGTTAATAAAAACAGCCCATGAGAACTCCTAAAATAATACTATGCATCTTACGATCTCTCTCAATCATTATGAGAATGTTTTGTGGAAGTTTCAGTGTCTACTCGATGAGATTTCCGCATAAACGGAATTTCTAGTGGGAAGGAAGTAGATGACAATAAGAAATAAGATTACTTTCTTATGATGCAACAAAATAGACACCAGTTTGATAGGGTGTAGAATACATCCTATTTACTATCTATTGTTTATGCTTTCTTTGCTATTTTTCTTGTAAATTATGTATTTTACACTTGTTTTGAGTTTTGTAGCTACTTTGGAGTCACACGGAGGAAAAGAAGAAGAAATCACCCAATTTGAGCAAAAAGGGCAAAATAGTCATTTCATGGGCGAACACTACCTGGAGCCCATCCAAGGTTAAGGGGCAACTCTCTTTTGGTGGAGTACTAAAGCCAGGCCCAGTCAAGGTTAAGGGGGGTTGCTATCAGGGTATCCCTTATCATCTACTAGTGGGTGTATTTATCGGGTCCTATCTGTGGGGTGTACCTATCCATATCGTCCCAACCCTAGGTCGAGAGATTTTTCTCAATTCATATTTCGTACACAAGTGAGGAAGAAAAGCAGTCATGGGTCTTGTTACTACTTTTGAGATCGAGAAATTCAGATCGAGCGAGAAATGGAAGATAAAGAAGAACTGAGTTGCTGCCATGGTTTTCTGTGAGTCGATGAACATCCCATGAAGCGAGATAAAAAAGAAGAAGAGGTTGGATCGAGAATTGAAGATGGGTTTGAGTGTTGATGTTGATTTCAATAGATCGAGATAAATTGACAGAAGCAGATCGAAACCCAATAAGAAATCAGACCGAGAAGAGGGTTTGATGTTGCATCCGATATCGATTGGAAGGAGGAAATGAGCTCGTTCTTGAGCTGTTATTCAACACAGAGAGGTGAATTGAAGAAGCGAGAGAAGTTGATGGCGTTTTGGGGTTCGATCCGGAGGCGATGTTGATGGTCTTCTTTGTGAGGTGATTGAGATCCAGAGATGTAAATCGATGCCGCTTGTTGCAATCGATTCGAGTGGGAAATGGAGATGAAGAAATAAGCTGGAGAAGATTGATTTTGTGTTGTCATTGGTCAAATTGAGACAAGAAGAAGCTCAAATGTATGAAATGGGCTATGTGTTGGAGGAAGAATTGGTGGATCAGTTGCAGAAGAAATTATGAAGAATCGGTGATTGGAATGGTTTACAGGGTCGTGGTTGGATTCATTGAAGATGCAGCTGAACAAGGTATTAGAAGATGTCTGAAGCAGCAATTGTGAATGGATTGGTGGCAATTAAGGCAACAAAATGAGGCAGGAAAGCTTAGATGTATGTGTAGGATTCTTAAGGGAATTGGAAGCAGAACGTCCCGAATTTGGCCTCGTGCAAGTCCAAGAAACAAATGAAACCCGCCGGTTTTCTCGCACCGGCGAGTCAACTCGGCGATGACCGATCCGAGCCGATCCAACCCCGGCTTGAGTAAGACAATCCAGTTAGACTAATCGGTGATCGCCGACTCGGTAGCTAACTCATCATCCGCCTTGACCGTTGACTGACGGTTTGACCCTTTTGACCGTTAGTCCCAATCGGTGGACTGATGGAATATTCCGTCGAATATACCTATGACGACGAAGAATTCAGGTGACCGACGGTGACTATTTTTGCCGGATTCCGGTCAACTTCCGGCCATAATAACAGCTTTCCGGCGACCAAAATTACAAAATTTTGTGTGGATTCTTTTCATGGGTGTGAAGACTTAAATTTGGAAATTGGATGAAAATTTGTGGAGAATTCTCTAGAATCATCTAAACTCATGGGTTTGTGGAATTGGGATAAAATTTGGAAAGAGAAGATGGAAGATGAGAAAGACTTGAATTTGGAAATTGAATTACTATGGATGAGGATTCTATTCCTTGGAAGATTTGGAGAATATTGAAGCCTATAAATAGAGAAGTTTTCTACATCTTTTACACACCTTTCTACACACACAACACTTGTGTTTTTGCTTGTTTTTCAAATTCTTCTTTTTAATTATTTGTGTGAACTTGAAAAATTCTCCCTTTAATTATTTGTGTGAATTTCAAAGACATGAGTAGCTAATTTTATTATTTATTGAGGATGAATTCCTAGTTCTTAATACATGATTTGAGTTTTGTTTCAATTCTATCTTGAAGTTTTTCACATGATTATCGTTTGTTTTTACTAATAGGAATGTTTATTCATTCATTCATGATTGATTGATAGATTGTTTAGAGTGCACGCTAAATTGATTTGTTAATTTGATCTAAAGCTAGTGAAAGTTAGGGGATAAGTAATCGTTTCTTGACTCTTTACATAAGTAGCAAACACGAGACCTTGCGGAGGGATTCCGTGGAGCAATTGTGTGTGAAAACAACGTTAGCAAGTAAACCTTGATCTAAGAGTTTAACTACTAATATCAACCTAATAAGTTCATAAATCTTAATGCGTTTATTTAAATTACATCTTGAGTGATCTACTACTAGGTGGTTTGGTAAATAGAATCCGGTAGTCGAGAACTTCCGTATCCCAGTGACACAAGGGATTTAGGGTTTAGCACCGATCTAGCCGCTTTACCTACGGTTGGTGATAACTGTGACTAATAATATGTGGATGAAAAACATAACTTGAATCATTGTTTTGCAAACGAAGAAGGATTCCTTGGTCTTGTCTCTCTTATTGATTTCAACTTTATCTTTTAATTGCTTTGTTTATTTTCTTTTGCTTTTTACACCCCCCTTTTGTGACAATTTTTACAACTAGAATCTCTTGCTCCTCGTGGGAACGAACTTGACTTCCATTATATTATTTTTAATTGAGTGGAAATAAGATATTAATTTGACTGCACCTACGACACGCATCACAGTTTTTGATTTCTTTCAATTATTGTGTAAGGTATATTACTGAATAAAACTATCTATTAGTTATGAATAAAATTATTATTTTATAATTTTTCCTGTGATAGTTTTTCGATTACATAGACTGTGCTTAAATGCTTTATATTATTGCTATGTGTATGGAATGTTTTATTTCGGTTTTTATAACCTTAATATTCGATCTCATATGATGTGTAAACCCTTATGGTTTGTGTGGCTTTTTGATTTAGCGGGATTAAGTTCTAGCCCATGTTGGTAGGCTTTATCAAAGGATCATAAGGTGTTCCGATTGAAACTCATATGTGAAAAAGTCACAATATGTTGAATTTTTGTTTAACATAAAAGCATATGTGTTTCGGGGTTTTCAACTTTTGCTTTTTGCATTAGTTAAAACCAATTCAACCTTTCTCTGGTAAAGGTTGTTGTTGTTGTTGTTGTTGTTGTTGTTGTTGTTGTTCTTTTGTTCTTGCGAGAGGATGAAAACACAATGATATTCCTCCCCAGAAAGATGCGAAGATGAGGAGAAGAGGATGCACATTTGAGGTAACGAGTACATGATAGTTGCCTTGGATCCTCTTCTCCTCATCTTGCTGACACAAGCGTGGAATGCAGGATCCAAGGCAACTATCATGTACTTGTTGAGGTTGTTGAAAACCGTATCCATCGTTCCAATATGCTCCTTCCATAGAAATAAGCACCTGAAATAATTCTCAAACCAAGGTTAAAACCCAGAAAATAAGAAAAAATAAAACAAAAACTAAATACAAAAATAAGAAACCAAAAACAATTAACAACCGCTGCCTCCCCGGCAACGGCGCCAAAATTTGATCGCTGTCGTAGCGACACAAATATAATTACACTTTCTTACTACTCAAAATATAAATATAGCAAGGGAAAGAAAGGATCGATCCCACAGAGAGGTCTAGGTTGTCAAATTGTTATGGTTCCCTATGAATAACACCGGTAGTTTTGTGATTATAATAAACTAAATAAAAGCAAATAAAGAAATAAGCAAACAAATAAGATAGAAGAGATATTGGTTAAGGATTTCGTTTTCATTCACTAACATGCTTTTCACAATAACTAGAATTGATTTTTAATCTCAACTTTTATCAAAGACCCTAGAATACCTTGATCGCAAGAATATCCCGCAAATCTCCTCATGTCATCAACAAACACATTAAAAGATGCGAATATGAATTCTACCTAAAGGAACAACCTAACGTGTAAAAGCACTAATCAAGTTTAATTCCTAGATGCGTTAAGTTCTATGAAATCAAGGCCAATCAAAGCAATTGAACGTGGAAAGCGCACTAATTCAATTTAACAAAGGTTACGATTCACATATGATCATAAGAATATATCACTACAAACCATAATCATATTATGCTACTTGTATTCAAGGAATATCACTTTTTCGTATAATAAACCCTAAACTAGCAATAGATGTGATTAGAAGTTCTACCAATTTGCAACTTGACAAAACAATCAATCAATCATAAAACAATATTTTCAGAGAATTGCAAACGATAATTATGAGACAAAACTAATATATTGAATCAAAGAATCATATTATGTGAAATCCAACTATTCCATAACCAATAATAAATTTAGGTACTCATATTCATGGAGTTCATCACAAGAAGAAAGAGAAGTCTCATGGTCTAAACCCTAGAATAAAGTAGAGAAAATAATAATAAAACGTGGTAGATAATCCTCAAAAAGATAGAAGTCCTCTCTTTTATATATTCCTCAATTTCCATAAAGGATACTCCTTCCAAAATTAGGTTTTGTCTTCAAGTCCATTAGTTGGAAATTCACCCGCCCACCATGGAGAGAAACCCGTGTAGAAATTGTCCCAAAAACGCTCGCCGGAAAACGGGATTATGGCCGGAATTTGGCCGTAAAGCCGCAGGAAAACTAGTTCGTGGGACCGGCAAAGTCAAACAAACCACCGGTCAACGGTCGAACGGTAGGGTCGCTCGGTCAACTCACCGAGTCAAACCGGTCAAGACTCAGCCGAGTCGAGGTGAGTCGTGGTCGTCGTAGTATGGGTCGAGGCATGGGCTAACTCATATGATCGATCTGGGGCTAAAGCGATTGCAACTTTGCTCAGGCCAAAATTGTGCTGCACCAAGATGGTGCTTCATCAGTCCATGTTCAGCCAAGATGGCTGTGCACCCTGCAAATCTTTATCTCAACACCATTTCCAGCTCATTTTGATCCATTCTCCATCTCAGTTCACTCCATGCACATTCATTCATATACACAGTCAATCATCTAGTGCAATTCAGGCACTCTCACAGCTCAAACCTCCCTTGGCTGTAACTTCCGCTTCATCCATTCCCTGCCATTTTCAATGCACAACAACATTAATATCCATCGTGTCATGTCTTCTCGGTGCCATGCAATACAACCAAGTCGCCACCTTCAACACACATTCTGCAGGCTCCCATTCAATCCACCTTTCTATCGATTCAATCTTGGCACAGCAACAACTTCAGGCCACCAGTCCATTGCATCACACAGTAGCACCAACTTTCACGGCTCCATAACAATACCACCAGTTCCACACAACTACTGCCACTCTGCAACTTCATAGTACCATTGCCTCAAGCCACCTCAAACTGCAACTCTAGCCTGCCAATTGCAACTCAACACATTAGCAGCCTACTCGGCTTACAAACACTCCACCGCAATCGTTCACCATTTTCTATAGCTCCACCCGTAAGAACAAACCCATCCCGCAATTTCCACTACCAGCTCGCCATACTTTGTATCAAGACTGTAGCTCCATTCAAGAATTCAACCATTCCTCGGTTTCGAGTCCCTCGTTTTTACCACCTCGAGCCTCATATCCTAACCAAACTTCCAAAGATCTAGCTTCATCAGACCTGCAACATCTGCTCTCCCTGTGCAGCTCAAACTCTTGTAGGCATCATGGCAGCATCAGTCCAATAGCTTCACCTCGGCTCCCGGGGTTTTGCCCCGAAATCCCGAGCCGAGCCCATTTTGCTGCACTCCCCAGAGTTCCGTAGCCTCAATGCCACCGTAACCCACTTATTTCAAGCCTCGGACTGGCATCTGCCATCAAAACCAGCATCACTCATTCCATCTCTTTCAGCTCTACCAATCAACTCCACCAACACCATTCTACACACCCCATTTCCTTTGGCTCATCAAGATCGGTGGATCGCCACCATCTCCTCCTCTTTCCTTATAACCTCTTTGTTCTTGCCCCGCAATCACCGGGTGACACCCTTCACATTTTGAATTCACACAAACCGCATCAACACTTCTAGTTCCATGGCAACAACTCATCTCCATTTAATTCAAAGAAGAAATCTCCATCATCATCTCCAACATCAGCCGCTTTACTCCCCGTGACTCATACAAGCTCACCAGAGCCACCACCGCATCCTCACATTGCTATTCATACACAACACCCGCAACCCGCAATGCCCCGCAAGTTCTATGTGGCTACGGTTCACCATTCATGAGCTTGATTCGCTACTCAGAAGCTTCACTAACACTACCAGTAGCTGCTTCTCCACCATCCATGGAAACACGGTGTACTCAATCTTGAGATAACCCATCTCAGATAATCCATCAAACCCACTCTGCTACTGCAATTTCTCGGATCAAACCCCCAATCTTCATCCGAATCCAATACTTCTCCCGGTTCACGAATAACCATTCCCAACCTTGCATCCATGACCTAACCCTTGAAACACAACCCGGATATTGAATGACCTCGAATAATCCCATCACAATCTTCATCTCTCGACCCCGATTTCAGAAACCAACACCGTTAGAACCATTAATTCGTTCTTCTCGTATCAAGACCACTCCCAAATTCAACACATGAGATCTCCTTTCTCTCTTATTCACGATAAATTCTTCGTCTTTGTAACATCTTCCATGTCCCATCGGTGATGAACTAAACCCAATTTGTCTCGATTACACAGCCATCTCTCCTCTCACAGCCTTGATCATCACAATTTCTCTTTTCTTTCTCAATTTCGGGTGTAACTCTGTCCCAGATAGATGTAATGAAATGAAGAAGGAGAGACGAGTTTCTCTCAATTTAGGGTTAAGGGTGATAATGACACCCGGTCACCCCTGATAAGGGTCGCTCGACCGGTACCCCTTAACCTCTCGCAAATCTGTATTTAAACTCCTCCAAGAAGAGTTGCCCCTTAACCATTACCGGGCTCCAGATAATGTTTGCCTGTGCAATGACCATTTTGCCCTTTTCGCCTCTGAGTTCTTGTTTTGCTCGTAACTTCTTCATACGAACTCGGAATGACTCCATTCTTTCGGCATTGTCTTCATCTTCTCGTTCTCTACACAATGAAAAGTAAAAATCTTGTATTTGAACGAGTTCCAATTGGTCTTTTTGCTCCAAATGACTCCATTGCACCTAATAAACTCAAAAGCACACATAAGATACATAATTCACAAGAAAACTCGCAAAGAAAGCATAAATACTAGATATTAAATACGGTGTATTCTACACCTATCAAATTCCCCCACACTTAGACTTTGCTAGTCCTCGAGCAAATCAAACAAAACAATAAAATACAACAACTCCGTGTCGTCGAGGCTACGGTTAATTTTAGCATAAATAACAAGCCTTTAAACCCCTAGGTGTCCCTAGTGGACGAGTTATAGTCTCGTGAAGGTTTACTAGAGATATACCTACAAAACCTATATTTCAAACTCCGTCTATTTGTGACAAATCAATGAACGAATCCAAATTGACTACAGGAGGAGGTACCTTGCAAATTCAATTCAATTATTAGTAAATAAACTCTAATTAGATAGTCGAACAAGCCACAATACTCGGAAACTAACAAACCACAATCACAATGAAAAGATAAAGAAGATGGATATAGATGTAGATGTTGGCGAATGTTCACAAGTGTTCGATGTTTCCCATATCTGTCTGAAGGTCACTACTAAGATGAACCTAATCCTATTGGATTGAGCTACTTAGTGCTGAATGCTACATCAAATCAATTGGCATATACAAGGGAACCAAAAGTGACTTTATTCAACACAATAATATATTATTTTTTTTTATATGATTGGATCAAACTGGATCCAATTTTTTTTTTTTTTTTTAGACGGCATGATTAGATCTTTTGGATCCAAGCGCATGCTTCTTGTCAGCAAGTACATGATAGTTGCCTTGGATCCTGCATTCCACGCTTGTTTAGGCGACGGAGACGGGGACTACGTTTCACACATACTGCTATTCCCAAGTGTCTTTTTATTCCGTTTTGGTCTAATTGGTCGGTCTTTTTTTTTTCTTTTCATATATTTTTTTTTTTTTTTTTTTTTTTTTTTTTTTTTTTTAGTAACTCAATCACTCTATTTCATCCTAGCAGTAATAACACGTCGATGTTTAGTGACCCACCAAAGCACTTAGAGAACAATATATAAATATGGAAAAATAAAAATAGAATGCGATATGGTGATATTCCGAGATATGGTAACAACTATCATGTTAATTTGTGATTTCTGAGCTATATTCTTCCCTTTTAGTTAATTGGTTCCTCAACTCCTGCATTCAAAATGGTTCCATCCACTAATGGTGTCAAAAACAAACTATACAAACATATAAATGCTCCCCACACTTAAACTTCACATTGTCCTCAATGTGTAAAACCGAAAGTTCTGAATTCTGACGTAACAGCAGATAAAACGCAAAAACTGTGCAAATTGGTAAGGAATTTGGAAAAACTCCATTTCACAAAAGTTGTTCACCTACGTGTTTTCTACACAGTGTCAAAATTTCACAGTGTTTTGATAAACGGTCTGACAGTTATGGTCTCTGGACTGAACTACGCGCAGTCTGAAATTTTCTGACGAAAAGGTATTCGTCATAATTCTCTTCTAAGATAGATACGGACTCAATGAAATTAAACATAGGGATGCAAATATGATATCAAAACAGTAAAAAATAAATAAACGAAACAAAAATAAAATGCAAAAGGATAAGAAATACAAAACCGGTGGGTTGCCTCCACTTAGCGCTTGTTTTAAAGTCGACGGCCCGACTTAGCTTCTTGTAAGATTCATTCCCCATACACCAACAATCTGAAAAGTTGGGGATCCTTCCATAGAACCTGTTTTGGAAACACTAACTTCACGCAAATATTAGTACAATAAAGCAAAAGTGAAGCTATGAACCGATAAAAGCTTCCCCCACACTTATTCTTGTCCACACTTGGAAGCGTATAAAGAATATAGAAGTCGGGTACTTCCACGGTTTCTGTTCCATAACCTGCATAGTATGAGAATCAAGTATCTCTAATGGCGGGAAAACGAGAAACAAAATCATTCAATAAAGTTCTCGAGAAGCACATACATTCAAACCAATAAGAGGTAAAGGAGAAGAAATAATAGGCAAAGGGTTAGATAAACCTTGCACAATCTCTTGTATCACGGAATCCTCTTCATCCTTGAAAAACTCAAGTGAATTATTCACCTCTTGTATATCATGGTCCTCTATCAAACCTTGCAACCATTCTTCGTCCGTTTCCGCCGTAACCAAAGGTTCAACATAAACATCATCATTACAATCCTTTGCAAGCTCAATTGGGTCTTCCACAATATTGGTCATAACGGTTTCATTCTCAACATATTCCTCCTTGTTGTAAGGCACACACTCTTTTGCGGATCCAAATTTTATTATAAGAAACTTTTTTAGAACACTCATAAATGCATCATCCTCAAGCTCCACCCTTTGAATAGGCTCTTGATCATTATTAAGATCAATGCTTGAGTAATCTACACAAGTGTCGACATATTCTTCTTCATCTTCATCTTGATCCCAAAAAGACTCCTCGGAGATGTCACCATGAGTTGTTTCAAGCAATGTATCATAATCACCGTCACTATCATAGTCAACATAAGATTGTTCCTCGCTGAATTTAGTGTTGTTAATCTCTAACTCATCCTTTTGAATAGGTGAATGATCATTATTAAGATCAAGAGTTGAGTTAACTACACAATTATCAACGAAAGTGCCCAAGGATTGGCCTTTTCAACATTAGCATCAATCAAATATTCATCACAAACCATATGCACATTAGAATTATCCATATCTTCCTTGTATTGATCAATGTCTCTTCGCAAGATAGTCATACTTTCACGAAGTTCTTGGAGTTGCTCGTTTGTAGTCTCTTTAGCTTTTTGAAATTCCTCTTTTAAAAAGTTGGAAACTTTATCGATAAAATTAGAGACTTTTTGTTCACGAGCATAAGAATCCTCCCATCCTTGTTGTTGTTCACACACATACCCGCCATAAGGTTGTTGAGGAAAACCACAAGGTCCCATGGAATATTGGTCATAACCAATAAATTGGTTTTGATTATATCCATGGAATTGGTAGTTTTCATATTGTTGAGGTTGTTGAAAACCGTATCCATCGTTCCAATATGCTCCTTCCATAGAAATAAGCACCGAAATAATTCTCAAACCAAGGTTAAAACCAGAAAAAATAAGAAAAATAAAACAAAAACTAAATACAAAAATAAGAAACCAAAAACAATTAACAACCGCTGCCTCCCACTGCAAGAACGGCGCCAAAATTTGACCGCTGTCGTAAGCGACACAAATAAATTACACTTTCTTACTACTCAAAATATAAATATAGCAAGGGCAAGAAAGGATCGATCCTGAGAGAGGTCTAGGTTGTCAAATTGTTATGGTTCCCTATGAATAACACCGGTAGTTTTGTGATTATAATAAACTAAATAAAAGCAAATAAAGAAATAAGCAAACAAATAAGATAGAAGAGATATTGGTTAAGGATTTCGTTTTCATTCACTAACATGCTTTTCACAATAACTAGAATTGATTTTTAATCTCAACTTTTATCAAAGACCCTAGAATACCTTGATCGCAAGAATATCCCGCAAATCTCCTCATGTCATCAACAAACACATTAAAAGATGCGAATATGAATTCTACCTAAAGGAACAACCTAACGTGTAAAAGCACTAATCAAGTTTAATTCCCTAGATGCGTTAAGTTCTATGAAATCAGGCCAATCAAAGCAATTGAACGTGGAAAGCGCACTAATTCAATTTAACAAAGGTTACGATTCACATATGATCATAAGAATATATCACTACAAACCATAATCATATTATGCTACTTGTATTCAAGGAATATCACTTTTTCGTATAATAAACCCTAAACTAGCAATAGATGTGATTAGAAGTTCTACCAATTTGCAACTTGACAAAACAATCAATCAATCATAAAACAATATTTTCAGAGAATTGCAAACGATAATTATGAGACAAAACTAATATATTGAATCAAAGAATCATATTATGTGAAATCCAACTATTCCATAACCAATAATAAATTTAGGTACTCATATTCATGGAGTTCATCACAAGAAGAAAGAGAAGTCTCATGGTCTAAACCCTAGAATAAAGTAGAGAAAATAATAATAAAACGTGGTAGATAATCCTCAAAAAGATAGAAGTCCTCTCTTTATATATTCCTCAATTTCCATAAAGGATACTCCTTCCAAAATTAGGTTTTGTCTTCAAGTCCATTAGTTGGAAATTCACCCGGCCCACCATGGAGAGAAACCGTGTAGAAATTGTCCCAAAAACGCTCGCCGGAAAACTGGGATTATGGCCGGAATTTGGCCGTAAAGCCGCCGGAAAACTAGTTCGGGGACCGGGCAAAGTCAAACCGCCACCGGCCAATCCGGTCGAAACAGTAGGGTCGCCTCGGCCAACTCACCGAGTCAAACCGGGGTCAAGACTCAGGTGAAGTCGGGTGAGTCGTGGTCAGTCGAGTATGGGTCGAGGCATGGGCTAACTCATATGATCGATCCCGGGCCAAAGCAGCTTGCAACTTTGCTCAAAGCAAAATTGTGTCGCACCAAGATGGTGCTTCATCAGTCCATGTTCGGCCCAAGATGGCTGTGCACCCTGCAAATCTTTATCTCAACACCATTTCCAGCTCATTTTGATCCATTCTCCATCTCAGTTCACTCCATGCACATTCATTCATATACACAGTCAATCATCTAGTGCAATTCAGGCACTCTCACAGCTCAAACCTCCCTTGGCTGTAACTTCCGCTTCATCCATTCCCTGCCATTTTCAGCTGCACAACAACATTAATATCCATCAGGTCAGGTCTTCTCAGTGCCATGCAATACAACCAAGCTGCCAGCCTTCAACACACATTCTGCAGCTCCCATTCAATCCACCTTTCTATCGATTCAATCTTGGCACAACAACAACTTCAGGCCACCAGTCCATTGCATCACACAGTAGCACCAACTTTCACGGCTCCATAATAATACCACCAGTTCCACACAACTACTGCCACTCTACAACTTCATAGTACCATTGCCTCAAGCCACCTCAAACTGCAACTCTAGCCTGCCAATTGCAACTCAACACATTGTGACTACTCACCTTACAAACACTCCACCTCCGCAATCGTTCACCATTTTCTATAGCTCCACCAGAAGAACAAACCCATCTTGCAATTTCCACTACCAGCTCTGCCATAATTTGTATCAGCAACTGTAGCTCCATTCAAGAATTCAACCATTCCTCAGTGCTCAGTCCCTGTTTTTACCACCTCGAGCCTCATATCCTAACCAAACTTCCAGCATCTAGCTTCATCAGACCTGCAACATCTGCTCTCCCTGTGCAGCTCAAACTCTTGTAGGCATCATGGCAGCATCAGTCCAATAGCTTCACCTCAGCTCAGGGTTTTGCCCTGAAATCCCAGTTCCAGCCCAGCTGCTGCACTCCCAGTAGTTCTGTAGCCTCAATGCCACCAGAACCCACTTATTTCAAGCCTCAGACCTGGCATCTGCCATCAAAACCAGCATCACTCATTCCATCTCTTTCGGCTCTACCAATCAACTCCACCAACACCAGCTACACAGCCCCATTTCCTTTGGCTCATCAAGATCAGTGACTGCCACCATCTCCTCCTCTTCCCTTATAACCTGTTCTTGCCCTGCAATCAGCCGTGACACCCTTCACATTTTGAATTCACACAAACTGCATCAACACTTCTAGTTCCATGGCAACAACTCAGCTCCATTTAATTCAGCAGCAAATCTCCATCATCATCTCCAACATCAGCTGCTTTACTCCTGTGACTCATACAAGCTCACCAGAGCCACCACTGCATCCTCACATTGCTATTCATACACAACACCTGCAACCCGCAATGCCCTGCAAGTTCTATGTGGCTACAGTTCACCATTCATGAGCTTGATTCCTGCTACTCTGTAGCTTCAGCTAACACTACCAGTAGCTGCTTCTCCACCATCCATGGAAACACGGTGTACTCAATCTTGAGATAACCCATCTCAGATAATCCATCAAACCCACTCTGCTACTGCAATTTCTGGATCAAACCCCCCAATCTTCATCTCGAATCCAATACTTCTCCGGTTCACGTAATAACCATTCCCAACCTTGCATCCATGACCTAACCCTTGAAACACAACCAGGATATTGAATGACCTCGAATAATCCCATCACAATCTTCATCTCTCGACCCGATTTTGGAAACCAACACCGTTAGAACCATTAATTCGTTCTTCTCAGTATCAAGACCACTCCCAAATTCAACACATGAGATCTCCTTTCTCTCTTATTCACAGTAAATTCTTCGTCTTTGTAAGATCTTCCATGTCCCATCGGTGATGAACTAAACCCAATTTGTCTCGATTACACAGCCATCTCTCCTCTCACAGCCTTGATCATCACAATTTCTCTTTTCTTTCTCAATTTCGGGTGTAACTCTGTCCCAGATAGATGTAATGAAATGAAGAAGGAGAGACGAGTTTCTCTCAATTTAGGGTTAAGGGTGATAATGACACCCGGTCACCCCTGATAAGGGCTGCTCGACTGGTACCCCTTAACCTCTGCAAATCTGTATTTAAACTCCTCCAAGAAGAGTTGCCCCTTAACCATTACCGGGCTCCAGATAATGTTTGCCTGTGCAATGACCATTTTGCCCCCGAGTTCTTGTTTTGCTCGTAACTTCTTCATACGAACTCGGAATGACTCCATTCTTTGGCATTGTCTTCATCTTCTCGTTCTCTACACAATGAAAAGTAAAATCTTGTATTTGAACGAGTTCCAATTGGTCTTTTTGCTCCAAATGACTCCATTGCACCTAATAAACTCAAAAGCACACATAAGATACATAATTCACAAGAAAACTCGCAAAGAAAGCATAAATACTAGATATTAAATACGGTGTATTCTACACCTATCAAATTCCCCCACACTTAGACTTTGCTAGTCCTCGAGCAAATCAAACAAAACAATAAAATACAACAACTCCGTGTCGTCGAGGCTACGGTTAATTTTAGCATAAATAACAAGCCTTTAAACCCCTAGGTGTCCCTAGTGGACGAGTTATAGTCTCGTGAAGGTTTACTAGAGATATACCTACAAAACCTATATTTCAAACTCCGTCTATTTGTGACAAATCAATGAACGAATCCAAATTGACTACAGGAGGAGGTACCTTGCAAATTCAATTCAATTATTAGTAAATAAACTCTAATTAGATAGTCGAACAAGCCACAATACTCGGAAACTAACAAACCACAATCACAATGAAAAGATAAAGAAGATGGATATAGATGTAGATGTTGGCGAATGTTCACAAGTGTTCGATGTTTCCCATATCTCATCTCGAAGGTCACTACTAAGATGAACCTAATCCTATTGGATTGAGCTACTTAGTGCTGAATGCTACATCAAATCAATTGGCATATACAAGGGAACCAAAAGTGACTTTATTCAACACAATAATATATTATTTTTTTTTATATGATTGGATCAAACTGGATCCAATTTTTTTTTTTTTTTTTTAGACGGCATGATTAGATCTTTTGGATCCAAGCGCATGCTTCTTGTCAGCAAGTACATGATAGTTGCCTTGGATCCTGCATTCCACGCTTGTTTAGGCGACGGAGACAGGGACTACGTTTCACACATACTGCTATTCCCAAGTGTCTTTTTATTCCGTTTTGGTCTAATTGGTCGGTCTTTTTTTTATTTTTTTTTTATATATATATTTTTTTATTTTTTTTCTTTTTTTTTTTTTTTTTTAGTAACTCAATCACTCTATTTCATCCTAGCAGTAATAACACGTCGATGTTTAGTGACCCACCAAAGCACTTAGAGAACAATATATAAATATGGAAAAATAAAAATAGAATGCGATATGGTGATATTCCGAGATATGGTAACAACTATCATGTTAATTTGTGATTTCTGAGCTATATTCTTCCCTTTTAGTTAATTGGTTCCTCAACTCCTGCATTCAAAATGGTTCCATCCACTAATGGTGTCAAAAACAAACTATACAAACATATAAATGCTCCCCCACACTTAAACTTCACATTGTCCTCAATGTGTAAAACCGAAAGTTCTGAATTCTGACGTAACAGCAGATAAAACGCAAAAACTGTGCAAATTGGTAAGGAATTTGGAAAAACTCCATTTCACAAAAGTTGTTCACCTACGTGTTTTCTACACAGTGTCAAAATTTCACAGTGTTTTGATAAACGGTCTGACAGTTATGGTCTCTGGACTGAACTACGCGCAGTCTGAAATTTTTCTGACGAAAAGGTATTCGTCATAATTCTCTTCTAAGATAGATACGGACTCAATGAAATTAAACATAGGGATGCAAATATGATATCAAAACAGTAAAAAATAAATAAACGAAACAAAAATAAAATGCAAAAGGATAAGAAATACAAAACCGGTGGGTTGCCTCCCACTTAGCGCTTGTTTTAAAGTCGACGGCCCGACTTAGCTTCTTGTAAGATTCATTCCCCATACACCAACAATCTGAAAAGTTGGGGATCCTTCCATAGAACCTGTTTTGGAAACACTAACTTCACGCAAATATTAGTACAATAAAGCAAAAGTGAAGCTATGAACCGATAAAAGCTTCCCCCACACTTATTCTTGTCCACACTTGGAAGCGTATAAAGAATATAGAAGTCGGGTACTTCCACGGTTTCTGGTTCCATAACCTGCATAGTATGAGAATCAAGTATCTCTAATGGCGGAAAACGAGAAACAAAATCATTCAATAAAGTTCTCGAAGCACATACATTCAAACCAATAAGAGGTAAAGGAGAAGAAATAATAGGCAAAGGGTTAGATAAACCTTGCACAATCTCTTGTATCACGGAATCCTCTTCATCCTTGAAAAACTCAAGTGAATTATTCACCTCTTGTATATCATGGTCCTCTATCAAACCTTGCAACCATTCTTCGTCCGTTTCTGCCGTAACCAAAGGTTCAACATAAACATCATCATTACAATCCTTTGCAAGCTCAATTGGGTCTTCCACAATATTGGTCATAACGGTCTCATTCTCAACATATTCCTCCTTGTTGTAAGGCACATACTCTTTTGCGGATCCAAATTTTATTATAAGAAACCTTTTTAGAACACTCATAAATGCATCATCCTCAAGCTCCACCCTTTGAATAGGCTCTTGATCATTATTAAGATCAATGCTTGAGTAATCTACACAAGTGTCGACATATTCCTCTTCATCTTCATCTTGATCCCAAAAAGACTCCTCGGAGATGTCACCATGAGTTGTTTCAAGCAATGTATCATAATCACCGTCACTATCATAGTCAACATAAGATTGTTCCTCGCTGAATTTAGTGTTGTTAATCTCTAACTCATCCTTTTGAATAGGTGAATGATCATTATTAAGATCAAGAGTTGAGTTAACTACACAATTATCAACGAAAGTGCCCAAGGATTGGCCTTTTTCAACATTAGCATCAATCAAATATTCATCACAAACCATATGCACATTAGAATTATCCATATCTTCCTTGTATTGATCAATGTCTCTTCGCAAGATAGTCATACTTTCACGAAGTTCTTGGAGTTGCTCGTTTGTAGTCTCTTTAGCTTTTTGAAATTCCTCTTTTAAAAAGTTGGAAACTTTATCTATAAAATTAGAGACTTTTTGTTCACGAGCATAAGAATCCTCCCATCCTTGTTGTTGTTCACACACATACCCGCCATAAGGTTGTTGAGGAAAACCACAAGGTTCCATGGAATATTGGTCATAACCAATAAATTGGTTTTGATTATATCCATGGAATTGGTAGTTTTCATATTGTTGAGGTTGTTGAAAACCGTATCCATCGTTCCAATATGCTCCTTCCATAGAAATAAGCACCTGAAATAATTCTCAAACCAAGGTTAAAACCCAGAAAATAAGAAAAAAATAAAACAAAAACTAAATACAAAAATAAGAAACCAAAAACAATTAACAACCGCTGCCTCCCCGGCAGCGGCGCCAAAATTTGACCGCTGTCGTAAGCGACACAAATAAATTACACTTTCTTACTACTCAAAATATAAATATAGCAAGGGCAAGAAAGGATCGATCCCACAGAGAGGTCTAGGTTGTCAAATTGTTATGGTTCCCTATGAATAACACCGGTAGTTTTGTGATTATAATAAACTAAATAAAAGCAAATAAAGAAATAAGCAAACAAATAAGATAGAAGAGATATTGGTTAAGGATTTCGTTTTCATTCACTAACATGCTTTTCACAATAACTAGAATTGATTTTTAATCTCAACTTTTATCAAAGACCCTAGAATACCTTGATCGCAAGAATATCCATGCAAATCTCCTCATGTCATCAACAAACACATTAAAAGATGCGAATATGAATTCTACCTAAAGGAACAACCTAACGTGTAAAAGCACTAATCAAGTTTAATTCCCTAGATGCGTTAAGTTCTATGAAATCAGGCCAATCAAAGCAATTGAACGTGGAAAGCGCACTAATTCAATTTAACAAAGGTTACGATTCACATATGATCATAAGAATATATCACTACAAACCATAATCATATTATGCTACTTGTATTCAAGGAATATCACTTTTTCGTATAATAAACCCTAAACTAGCAATAGATGTGATTAGAAGTTCTACCAATTTGCAACTTGACAAAACAATCAATCAATCATAAAACAATATTTTGAGAGAATTGCAAACGATAATTATGAGACAAAACTAATATATTGAATCAAAGAATCATATTATGTGAAATCCAACTATTCCATAACCAATAATAAATTTAGGTACTCATATTCATGGAGTTCATCACAAGAAGAAAGAGAAGTCTCATGGTCTAAACCCTAGAATAAAGTAGAGAAAATAATAATAAACGTGGTAGATAATCCTCAAAAGATAGAAGTCCTCTCTTTTATATATTCCTCAATTTCCATAAAGGATACTCCTTCCAAAATTAGGTTTTGTCTTCAAGTCCATTAGTTGGAAATTCACCCGGCCCACCATGGAGAGAAACCCGTGTAGAAATTGTCCCAAAAACGCCGCCGGAAAACCTGGGATTATGGCCGGAATTTGGCCGTAAAAGCCGCAGGAAAACTAGTTCGGGACCCAAGCAAAGTCAAACCGAGCCACTTGGGTCAACGGGTCGAAAGCGCCGGGTCAGCTCGGTCAACTCACTGAGTCAAACCGGGTCAAGACTCAGCTGAGTCAGGTGAGTCAGGGTCAGGTCAGAGTATGGGTCAGAGGCATGGGCTAACTCATATGACTGATCCTGGGCCAAAGCGGTTGCAACTTTGCTCGGAGCCAAAATTGTGCCGCACCAAGATGGTGCTTCATCAATCCATGTTCAGCCAAGATGGCTGTGCACCCTGCAAATCTTTATCTCAACACCATTTCCAGCTCATTTTGATCCATTCTCCATCTCAGTTCACTCCATGCACATTCATTCATATACACAGTCAATCATCTAGTGCAATTCAGGCACTCTCACAGCTCAAACCTCCCTTGGCTGTAACTTCCGCTTCATCCATTCCCTGCCATTTTCAGCTGCACAACAACATTAATATCCATCAGGTCATGTCTTCTCAGTGCCATGCAATACAACCAAGCTGCCAGCCTTCAACACACATTCTGCAGCTCCCATTCAATCCACCTTTCTATCGATTCAATCTTGGCACAGCAACAACTTCAGGCCACCAGTCCATTGCATCACACAGTAGCACCAACTTTCACGGCTCCATAACAATACCACCAGTTCCACACAACTACTGCCACTCTGCAACTTCATAGTACCATTGCCTCAAGCCACCTCAAACTGCAACTCTAGCCTGCCAATTGCAACTCAACACATTAGCAGCTACTCAGCTTACAAACACTCCACCTGCAACTGTTCACCATTTTCTATAGCTCCACCAGAAGAACAAACCCATCTTGCAATTTCCACTACCAGCTCTGCCATACTTTGTATCAGCAGCTGTAGCTCCATTCAAGAATTCAACCATTCCTCAGTGCTCAGTCCCTGTTTTTACCACCTCGAGCCTCATATCCTAACCAAACTTCCAGCATCTAGCTTCATCAGACCTGCAACATCTGCTCTCCCTGTGCAGCTCAAACTCTTGTAGGCATCATGGCAAGATCGGATCCAATAGCTTCACCTCGGCTCGGGGTTTTGCCCCGAAATCCCGGGGCCGAGTTCAGTCTTTGCACTCCCAGTAGTTCTGTAGCCTCAATGCCACCAGAACCCACTTATTTCAAGCCTCAGACCTGGCATCTGCCATCAAAACCAGCATCACTCATTCCATCTCTTTCAGCTCTACCAATCAACTCCACCAACACCAGCTACACAGCCCCATTTCCTTTGGCTCATCAAGATCGATGGATCGCCACCATCTCCTCCTCTTCCCTTATAACCTGTTCTTGCCCCCGCAATCAGCTGTGACACCCTTCACATTTTGAATTCACACAAACTGCATCAACACTTCTAGTTCCATGGCAACAACTCATCTCCATTTAATTCAGCAGCAAATCTCCATCATCATCTCCAACATCAGCTGCTTTACTCCCGTGACTCATACAAGCTCACCCGAGCCACCACCTGCATCCTCACATTGCTATTCATACACAACACCTGCAACCCGCAATGCCCTGCAAGTTCTATGTGGCTACAGTTCACCATTCATGAGCTTGATTCCTGCTACTCTGTAGCTTCAGCTAACACTACCAGTAGCTGCTTCTCCACCATCCATGGAAACACGGTGTACTCAATCTTGAGATAACCCATCTCAGATAATCCATCAAACCCACTCTGCTACTGCAATTTCTGGATCAAACCCCCAATCTTCATCTGAATCCAATACTTCTCCCGGTTCACAGAATAACCATTCCCAACCTTGCATCCATGACCTAACCCTTGAAACACAACCAGGATATTGAATGACCTCGAATAATCCCATCACAATCTTCATCTCTGACCCGATTTCAGGAAACCAACACCGTTAGAACCATTAATTCGTTCTTCTCAGTATCAAGACCACTCCCAAATTCAACACATGAGATCTCCTTTCTCTCTTATTCACAGTAAATTCTTCGTCTTTGTAAGATCTTCCATGTCCCATCGGTGATGAACTAAACCCAATTTGTCTCGATTACTGACCATCTCTCCTCTCACGGCCTTGATCATCACAATTTCTCTTTTCTTTCTCAATTTCGGGTGTAACTCTGTCCCAGATAGATGTAATGAAATGAAGAAGGAGAGACGAGTTTCTCTCAATTTAGGGTTAAGGGTGATAATGACACCCGGTCACCCCTGATAAGGGCTGCTCGACTGGTACCCCTTAACCTCTGCAAATCTGTATTTAAACTCCTCCAAGAAGAGTTGCCCCTTAACCATTACCGGGCTCCAGATAATGTTTGCCTGTGCAATGACCATTTTGCCCCTGAGTTCTTGTTTTGCTCGTAACTTCTTCATACGAACTCGGAATGACTCCATTCTTTCGGCATTGTCTTCATCTTCTCGTTCTCTACACAATGAAAAGTAAAAATCTTGTATTTGAACGAGTTCCAATTGGTCTTTTTGCTCCAAATGACTCCATTGCACCTAATAAACTCAAAAGCACACATAAGATACATAATTCACAAGAAAACTCGCAAAGAAAGCATAAATACTAGATATTAAATACGGTGTATTCTACACCTATCAAATTCCCCCACACTTAGACTTTGCTAGTCCTCGAGCAAATCAAACAAAACAATAAAATACAACAACTCCGTGTCGTCGAGGCTACGGTTAATTTTAGCATAAATAACAAGCCTTTAAACCCCTAGGTGTCCCTAGTGGACGAGTTATAGTCTCGTGAAGGTTTACTAGAGATATACCTACAAAACCTATATTTCAAACTCCGTCTATTTGTGACAAATCAATGAACGAATCCAAATTGACTACGGAGGAGGTACCTTGCAAATTCAATTCAATTATTAGTAAATAAACTCTAATTAGATAGTCGAACAAGCCACAATACTCGGAAACTAACAAACCACAATCACAATGAAAAGATAAAGAAGATGGATATAGATGTAGATGTTGGCGGATGTTCACAAGTGTCCGATGTTTCCCATAGGTTCATCTCAAGGTCACTACTAAGATGAACCTAATCCTATTGGATTGAGCTACTTAGTGCTTGAATGCTACATCAAATCAATTGGCATATACAAGGGAACCAAAAGTGACTTTATTCAACACAATAATATATTATTTTTTTATATGATTGGATCAAACTGGATCCAATTTTTTTTTTAGACGGCATGATTAGATCTTTTGGATCCAAGCGCATGCTTCTTGTCGGCAAGTACATGATAGTTGCCTTGGATCCCGCATTCCACGCTTGTTTAGGCGACGGAGACAGGGACTACGTTTCACACATACTTCTATTCCCAAGTGTCTTTTTATTCCTTTTTGGTCTAATTGGTCGGTCGTTTTTTTTTTTCTTTTCATAAATTTTTTCATTTTTTTTTTTTTTTTTTTTTTTAGTAACTCAATCACTCTATTTCATCCTAGCAGTAATAACACGTCGATGTTTAGTGACCCACCAAAGCACTTAGAGAACAATATATAAATATGGAAAAATAAAAATAGAATGCGATATGGTGATATTCCGAGATATGGTAACAACTATCATGTTAATTTGTGATTTAGAGCTATATTCTTCCCTTTTAGTTAATTGGTTCCTCAACTCCTGCATTCAAAATGGTTCCATCCACTAATGGTGTCAAAAACAAACTATACAAACATATAAATGCTCCCCACACTTAAACTTCACATTGTCCTCAATGTGTAAAACCGAAAGTTCTGAATTCTGACGTAACAGCAGATAAAACGCAAAAACTGTGCAAATTGGTAAGGAATTTGGAAAAACTCCATTTCACAAAAGTTGTTCACCTACGTGTTTTCTACACAGTGTCAAAATTTCACAGTGTTTTGATAAACGGTCTGACAGTTATGGTCTCTGGACTGAACTACGCGCAGTCTGAAATTTTCTGACGAAAAGGTATTCGTCATAATTCTCTTCTAAGATAGATACGGACTCAATGAAATTAAACATAGGGATGCAAATATGATATCAAAACAGTAAAAAATAAATAAACGAAACAAAAATAAAATGCAAAAGGATAAGAAATACAAAACCGGTGGGTTGCCTCCCACTTAGCGCTTGTTTTAAAGTCGACGGCCCGACTTAGCTTCTTGTAAGATTCATTCCCCATACACCAACAATCTGAAAAGTTGGGGATCCTTCCATAGAACCTGTTTTGGAAACACTAACTTCACGCAAATATTAGTACAATAAAGCAAAGTGAAGCTATGAACCGATAAAAGCTTCCCCCACACTTATTCTTGTCCACACTTGGAAGCGTATAAAGAATATAGAAGTCGGGTACTTCCACGGTTTCTGGTTCCATAACCTGCATAGTATGAGAATCAAGTATCTCTAATGGCGGAAAACGAGAAACAAAATCATTCAATAAAGTTCTCGAAGCACATACATTCAAACCAATAAGAGGTAAAGGAGAAGAAATAATAGGCAAAGGGTTAGATAAACCTTGCACAATCTCTTGTATCACGGAATCCTCTTCATCCTTGAAAAACTCAAGTGAATTATTCACCTCTTGTATATCATGGTCCTCTATCAAACCTTGCAACCATTCTTCGTCCGTTTCTGCCGTAACCAAAGGTTCAACATAAACATCATCATTACAATCCTTTGCAAGCTCAATTGGGTCTTCCACAATATTGGTCATAACGGTCTCATTCTCAACATATTCCTCCTTGTTGTAAGGCACATACTCTTTTGCGGATCCAAATTTTATTATAAGAAACCTTTTTAGAACACTCATAAATGCATCATCCTCAAGCTCCACCCTTTGAATAGGCTCTTGATCATTATTAAGATCAATGCTTGAGTAATCTACACAAGTGTCGACATATTCCTCTTCATCTTCATCTTGATCCCAAAAAGACTCCTCGGAGATGTCACCATGAGTTGTTTCAAGCAATGTATCATAATCACCGTCACTATCATAGTCAACATAAGATTGTTCCTCGCTGAATTTAGTGTTGTTAATCTCTAACTCATCCTTTTGAATAGGTGAATGATCATTATTAAGATCAAGAGTTGAGTTAACTACACAATTATCAACGAAAGTGCCCAAGGATTGGCCTTTTTCAACATTAGCATCAATCAAATATTCATCACAAACCATATGCACATTAGAATTATCCATATCTTCCTTGTATTGATCAATGTCTCTTCGCAAGATAGTCATACTTTCACCGAAGTTCTTGGAGTTGCTCGTTTGTAGTCTCTTTAGCTTTTTGAAATTCCTCTTTTAAAAAGTTGGAAACTTTATCTATAAAATTAGAGACTTTTTGTTCACGAGCATAAGAATCCTCCCATCCTTGTTGTTGTTCACACACATACCCGCCATAAGGTTGTTGAGGAAAACCACAAGGTTCCATGGAATATTGGTCATAACCAATAAATTGGTTTTGATTATATCCATGGAATTGGTAGTTTTCATATTGTTGAGGTTGTTGAAAACCGTATCCATCGTTCCAATATGCTCCTTCCATAGAAATAAGCACCTGAAATAATTCTCAAACCAAGGTTAAAACCCAGAAAATAAGAAAAAATAAAACAAAAACTAAATACAAAAATAAGAAACCAAAAACAATTAACAACCGCTGCCTCCCCCGCGTGGCGCCAAAATTTGACCGTCGTAAGCGACACAAATAAATTACACTTTCTTACTACTCAAAATATAAATATAGCAAGGGCAAGAAAGGATCGATCCACAGAGAGGTCTAGGTTGTCAAATTGTTATGGTTCCCTATGAATAACACCGAGTAGTTTTGTGATTATAATAAACTAAATAAAAGCAAATAAAGAAATAAGCAAACAAATAAGATAGAAGAGATATTGGTTAAGGATTTCGTTTTCATTCACTAACATGCTTTTCACAATAACTAGAATTGATTTTTAATCTCAACTTTTATCAAAGACCCTAGAATACCTTGATCGCAAGAATATCCCGCAAATCTCCTCATGTCATCAACAAACACATTAAAAGATGCGAATATGAATTCTACCTAAAGGAACAACCTAACGTGTAAAAGCACTAATCAAGTTTAATTCCCTAGATGCGTTAAGTTCTATGAAATCAGGCTAATCAAAGCAATTGAACGTGGAAAGCGCACTAATTCAATTTAACAAAGGTTACGATTCACATATGATCATAAGAATATATCACTACAAACCATAATCATATTATGCTACTTGTATTCAAGGAATATCACTTTTGCGTATAATAAACCCTAAACTAGCAATAGATGTGATTAGAAGTTCTACCAATTTGCAACTTGACAAAACAATCAATCAATCATAAAACAATATTTTCGAGAGAATTGCAAACGATAATTATGAGACAAAACTAATATATTGAATCAAAGAATCATATTATGTGAAATCCAACTATTCCATAACCAATAATAAATTTAGGTACTCATATTCATGGAGTTCATCACAAGAAGAAAGAGAAGTCTCATGGTCTAAACCCTAGAATAAAGTAGAGAAAATAATAATAAAACGTGGTAGATAATCCTCAAAAAGATAGAAGTCCTCTCTTTTATATATTCCTCAATTTCCATAAAGGATACTCCTTCCAAAATTAGGTTTTGTCTTCAAGTCCATTAGTTGGAAATTCACCCGGCCCACCATGGAGAGAAACCCGTGTAGAAATTGTCCCAAAAACGCTCGCCGGAAAACTGGGATTATGGCCGGAATTTGGCCGTAAAAGCCGCCGGAAAACTAGTTCAGGGGACCGGCAAAGTCAAACCGGCCACCGGTCAACGGGTCAGAACGGCCGGGTCAGCTCGGTCAACTCACTGAGTCAAACCGGGTCAAGACTCACCCAGTCGGGTGAGTCGTGGTCAGGTCGAGTATGGGTCGAGGCATGGGCTAACTCATATGATCGATCTCGGGCCAAAGCGCTTTAACTTTGCTCAAAGCCAAAGGTGTCTTTGCACCAAGATGGTGCTTCATCAGTCCATGTTCAGCCAAGATGGCTGTGCACCCTGCAAATCTTTATCTCAACACCATTTCCAGCTCATTTTGATCCATTCTCCATCTCAGTTCACTCCATGCACATTCATTCATATACACAGTCAATCATCTAGTGCAATTCAGGCACTCTCACAGCTCAAACCTCCCTTGGCTGTAACTTCCGCTTCATCCATTTCCTGCCATTTTCAGCTGCACAACAACATTAATATCCATCAGGTCATGTCTTCTCAGTGCCATGCAATACAACCAAGTCGCTGACCTTCAACACACATTCTGCAGCTCCCATTCAATCCACCTTTCTATCGATTCAATCTTGGCACAGCAACAACTTCAGGCCACCAGTCCATTGCATCACACAGTAGCACCAACTTTCACGGCTCCATAACAATACCACCAGTTCCACACAACTACTGCCACTCTGCAACTTCATAGTACCATTGCCTCAAGCCACCTCAAACTGCAACTCTAGCCTGCCAATTGCAACTCAACACATTAGCAAACTACTCGACTCACAAACACTCCACCTGCAACTGTTCACCATTTTCTATAGCTCCACCCGAAGAACAAACCCATCCTGCAATTTCCACTACCAGCTCTGCCATACTTTGTATCAGCAGCTGTAGCTCCATTCAAGAATTCAACCATTCCTCGGTGCTCAGTCCCTGTTTTTACCACCTCGAGCCTCATATCCTAACCAAACTTCCAGCATCTAGCTTCATCAGACCTGCAACATCTGCTCTCCCTGTGCAGCTCAAACTCTTGTAGGCATCATGGCAGCATCAGTCCAATAGCTTCACCTCAGCTCAGGGTTTTGCCCTGAAATCCCAGTTCCAGTTCCAGCTGCTGCACTCCCAGTAGTTCTGTAGCCTCAATGCCACCAGAACCCACTTATTTCAAGCCTCAGACCTGGCATCTGCCATCAAAACCAGCATCACTCATTCCATCTCTTTCAGCTCTACCAATCAACTCCACCAACACCAGCTACACAGCCCCATTTCCTTTGGCTCATCAAGATCAGTGACTGCCACCATCTCCTCCTCTTCCCTTATAACCTGTTCTTGCCCTGCAATCAGCCGTGACACCCTTCACATTTTGAATTCACACAAACTGCATCAACACTTCTAGTTCCATGGCAACAACTCAGCTCCATTTAATTCAAGAAGAAATCTCCATCATCATCTCCAACATCACCGCTTTACTCCCGTGACTCATACAAGCTCACCAGAGCCACCACCGCATCCTCACATTGCTATTCATACACAACACCTGCAACCCGCAATGCCCTGCAAGTTCTATGTGGCTACAGTTCACCATTCATGAGCTTGATTCCTGCTACTCTGTAGCTTCAGCTAACACTACCAGTAGCTGCTTCTCCACCATCCATGGAAACACGGTGTACTCAATCTTGAGATAACCCATCTCAGATAATCCATCAAACCCACTCTGCTCGCAATTTCTCGGATCAAACCCCAATCTTCATCTGAATCCAATTCTTCTCCCGGTTCACAGAATAACCATTCCCAACCTTGCATCCATGACCTAACCCTTAAAACACAACCAGGATATTGAATGACCTCGAATAATCCCATCACAATCTTCATCTCTGGAAACCCGATTTTCAGAAAACCAACACCGTTAGAACCATTAATTCGTTCTTCTCAGTATCAAGACCACTCCCAAATTCAACACATGAGATCTCCTTTCTCTCTTATTCACAGTAAATTCTTCGTCTTTGTAAGATCTTCCATGTCCCATCGGTGATGAACTAAACCCAATTTGTCTCGATTACACAGCCATCTCTCCTCTCACAGCCTTGATCATCACAATTTCTCTTTTCTTTCTCAATCTCGGGTGTAACTCTGTCCCAGATAGATGTAATGAAATGAAGAAGGAGAGACGAGTTTCTCTCAATTTAGGGTTAAGGGTGATAATGACACCCGGTCACCCCTGATAAGGGCTGCTCGACTGGTACCCCTTAACCTCTGCAAATCTGTATTTAAACTCCTCCAAGAAGAGTTGCCCCTTAACCATTACCGGGCTCCAGATAATGTTTGCCTGTGCAATGACCATTTTGCCCTTTTCGCCTCTGAGTTCTTGTTTTGCTCGTAACTTCTTCATACTCTAACTCGGAATGACTCCATTCTTTCGGCATTGTCTTCATCTTCTCGTTCTCTACACAATGAAAAGTAAAAATCTTGTATTTGAACGAGTTCCAATTGGTCTTTTTGCTCCAAATGACTCCATTGCACCTAATAAACTCAAAAGCACACATAAGATACATAATTCACAAGAAAACTCGCAAAGAAAGCATAAATACTAGATATTAAATACGGTGTATTCTACACCTATCAGTATGTATTTTTTATGGCTTAACAAAATACAGGATCATTTGTTTAGTCCAATTCGATTCCGGATAAGAGAAACTAAGTTAATTCTGATCTTAGTTAGACTTATCAAAAGTAAAGGATTCGGTTATTCTAGTCTAATCGAATGCCTTGACAAGAAATATTAGTTAACTAACCTAGTATTCGTCTTGTCTAAAGTGGAAAGGTCTAAGTTATTGTCTGAATAATTAATGCATGGTGAGAAAAATAAAGTTAATTCTGATCTTTATTTTGGTCTTGTCGAAACAAGCGATTGTACTTGTGCAATCGGTTTAGCAAGGGAACTAAGTTTTCTTAGTTAATCTGTTAAGCTATGAGGGAAGATTGCTTCGGGCAATTGTTTCCTTGATAACATATTAAAACCAAATTACTTGTAGTTTCGGTTTTGATATTGGTTATCTAAAGTGGTATGTGAAACCTTCGTGCTTAACTCTTATAGGTTGTACAATTCTTTTAGATTGTAAGATCCTTTCGGTTTTTGGTATTTGCTCGGACCTTTTTCATTTTGTGACAAAAGGGGAAAAAATATATGGAGTAAACAAGTGATTTGTAATCACTTAGGAAAGGACAATTGTGCTTAAACTTTATATCCAACGAAAGAGTAAAGCATTGACTAAGGGGGAGAAACATATCATATCATGATTTGTAGTTATTTGGACTACATAGGGAAATAACAAAGATGCGCGGATTGAAAATCTACCTATCTCACCTTTAGGACAGTATTAGCTTTGTTATTTAAATTTCTTCAGCGGCATTTATGGATTGAATATATGCAGGGTATTGTGCCGTTGAAACTTGGAATCAAGCATATGTATAATGAATTTTTGTAATTTGTTTATCCATATGATTGTAAGAGTTTTGTCACTAAAATTGACAAAGGGGGAGATTGTTAGAGCATAGCTCGGTTGAACCCACCAAGCATTGGTATGTCAAGTTTGGTTGTCATATTTTAGTGAATCAAAACTAAATTAAAGAGTCGCTTGATTATGTACTAGAGACAACTTCGTATAGGTTAGGATAGAAAGATTAGGATAATGAGACATACAAGTATTACTCGAAGACTTGAAGAATGTGAAGAAGTAACAAGCTACATAGACGACATCATCCTTCCTCTTGAGGTTAGTAATATTTTGACTTGAACTGTTTTATTCCCAACGTATCTTTCAAGTCGTGCTATATTGAAAAGCTGTGAATGATTATACTCTAGTTGACATAGTGTTAAGGAATTACAATACGAAGTATAACGCTTATCTTTTGAACTTCATATATAAGACATCGACATAATCATATGAATGATATTGTGATTATGTGTATGGGTATGGGTGAAGATTTCGTCCTAGGAAACAATGTTTACATTCGTTTAAAGGAAGTACATTCATGAACTTGTTTTATGAATCGAAAGGGAAATCGCTAGGCTTATTGGAATTGTTATTCATTGCATATCTTTGGATTTACAATATGTGTGAGTTAGTAGAACTGATCATAACTTGTTATGTATCTTGGTAAAACTAGTCACAATGCCTGACTTATGTATTGGTATGACTTTTATTAGTGTAACCGATCCCAAGTAATCACCTAAGATGGTATGATCGATATTTGTAATTGGTGTGACCGATCCTAGTAAATGGTGTGACCGATCACAAAAGAATGTGTAATTGATGCTGGTAATTGGTGTAACCGGTCCTGGTAATTGGTGTAACCGATCCTGGTAACTGGTGTGACCGATCACAAGTAATACCATGAGAATATGGTAACCGGTCCTGGTAATTGACGTGACCAATTTGGTAACTAATGTAACCGGTCCCAGTAACCATATTAAGGTAGAACCGATCCTTGTGTTTGGTAGAACCGTAAACCCATGATTAGTAAGTTGATATGATCAATCACATAGTTCTCGGAAATCAGATGAACCAGTTCTAAACTTGTTTGGAAGTGTGGTATAATCGGTTCCAAGATTGTAAATACGAAAGAGGATTTACAAAGAAATAAGATGTCAACATACTTTGAACATGTTTAGTAACTCTTATCTTTTATTGTTTAAAGATATTCCTTAATAACTCAAGAAGATCCCGGACCGAAATAAGTTGAGAATCTTTTAATTAAGGTTGTTAATTTTATATGCTTTTAATTACCAGCAATTAAAATGCATATCTCTGGAAAATAAAAATTGGTAATGTGCATTTACTAATTGGAGATTTTCTAGTAGGATTTCAGTTAATTTTGGACAGAGCATTTCTAGGAATTATGAAAACCGATTTGGAAATATATTGCATATCTTAAGAATATTTCAGTTTTGGAAATTCCTTGGTGTCCAAACTTCCTTGGTCTATAAATATCCAAGTTTGCATTTCAAGAAAACTATCCTAAGAGCCAGAAAAACTACCTTGTTGTGTTGTTACTGGTGGAGCTGTCTATTCGGAGAGGCAAGTACCCTAATTAGGCGAAATCTCTTACGACCGCTCGTTTAAAGACTTCTTTGGGATCAAGAAGCTCTACGAGTACCGTTGGTGGGAAATTAGATAATTGCAGTATTATTATTTTTCGATTTGATTTGATTGACTAACGGCTGTTGAACTTTGATTGCACCTAGTTTGTTTATTCTTGAGAATCTTCTCTTCTGATATAAGATTCACTCGATCTAGATCGAAGTGTCGACGGGATCTTTAGAACTGTTTGTAGATCTAAAGACATCTTGTGATAATCCATTGTTAACAGACTCCGTTCTATGCGTGATTGATCACAAGAGATTCAAGTTGTTGTGTGCAGGTGTTTATTGAAGATTTAAGAAGATTTGAAGACGAAGAAGATTTCTAATTTGGGTTCATAATCTTTGGTGTGCACAAAACTTGATCTATTTGGGATCCAACTATAATCGGTTTATCTTTGATAGATTTGATTGATTAGTTGCGTAGATCGGCATCAGTATTTAGTATCTTGATCAGATCATATTATTGATTGCATAATCAAAACTATGCTACTTTGGTAGTTGTTGGATAGATTGATTTGAACCCGACAAAGGAGTTTATTGAATTAAACAGAAGAGCCTTTGTCTAACTCATATCACTGAGATTGAAAAGAGTTGTTACCGAACAAATTTGTTGTTCCTTTACTGTTTGGAATACGAACCAAAGGAATTGTTCCAGTGCGTGCACTTATTGAATGTCGGAAGCGCATGGATACTGAAGAAACTAGGTGAACTATAGGTTTAGTTGCTTGGTCTCAACTATACGAAGTTGGTTTAATTTTGTATAGCGGCTTAATTATGAGAGTATTCAATTATGTACTAGGTCCCGGGGTTTTTCTGCATTTGCGGTTTCCTCGTTAACAAAATCTTACTGTGTCATTTACTTTTGTTTTCCGCTATTATAATTGTTGTTATTATAATTTAAAGTAAATTACACAAACGTTAACTCCGTATTACTTGATAGTGATCCTATAGAGTTTGGTTAAGTCCGAACCTATTATCAAGTAATCACACTTTGATTATTGTATTGTATCGATCTCGAATCCATAGACGATCACACAAAGTGTGAATACCGATTCATTGTATTGTCTCGATTCAGTCCATAGACAATCTCTTTCGGTAAGAGTACTTATAGGTGGAAAAGTTTAAGATTGTGGTATATTTGGGTACCTCGACTTTTCACTGTTCACTGCCAACCCGATGTCAAGCCATGATGGTTGTTCACTTCCAAGGCCAACCTGCTCTGGCCTATTGCACACGGTAAAGCGATATTGGCCCTGGGACAATGACTGCGTAATGCATCATTGTGGCGCTATTTCTTTCTAGGCCAGCCACCCAACTGGCCTAAAGCACCATTTGATGCTTGATTGGCCCTAGGCCAATGTTCCTTTTATTACGCAATGGAAGATTTGGATGAAGCTTCATCTCATGCCATGGCGCATCTTTGCACATGCGCCATGCTAGAATTTCGGGGTGTTACATCATTCACCCCTTCAAAGAATTTCGTCCCCGAAATTCAAAACAAACTATTGTGGACAAACTCTTTGGTTTGGATTTCCAGAGCAAAAGTCCCATACCAGATGCTCAGAAATCACGGGTTTCTTCAAGTTAACATGAACAACAATTTATACCTTTTGAGAAAACGTCCCATACCGCCTGCCCAGGTGTTTGAGGGTAAAAACCGTTTCGGCTGATTTTGGTAATTTTGGGTGTCTGTAGGTGAGAAACGAATCTAAACCCTAAACAATGTACTGCACGAGAGTACTTTTGATTCGAGAGATCAATCTGTACAATCCTGGCCTAAACCAAGAAATGGCCGTTCCAGGCTTTCTTCGGTCACAAATTGAAGGAGAAGGGTTGGTCTTAGGGAGGGAAGCGAAGAAAGTGTTGAGACCAGAATAGTTGATTCTGGAAGTATGGGCGTTTTGTGACTTGTATCGAGAAAGTTGAATCGGCTAGTTGGATGAAAAAGCTATCGATGATTTCTCGGATGTTGTATTGTTCTCCTGACCAAAACCTTGTTGTTTGGTGGAAATAGGTGAGACCTATTTATACAAGTCATAGTGAAACGTACCCAGGTCTCGTAGGAAGTGGAAACGATTGAGTGGTGGAAGAAAAGAGTAACGTGTAACTATTAGAGCGTTATGCTTCCATGATGAGGGAAGTGAATTCGTGTAACCGCTTGATCATAACGCTTCCATGATGAAGGAAATGAATTGTTTACACCGTTACTTTTCACCACCACTAATTATCCCACTTCATGACACTTTCTTGTAACGGGCGCATTGCACGCCGCACGCTGTAAACCGCCAGACCAATACCCTGATGAGCATCCCTAGTTTATGACATATTTTGATGTCTCGAGTGTTTTCGTGGAAAACATGTAGCACTTTGCTATGTGTGGCAAGTTAAAATCGAGAGGCTTGCCGCAGGTAAATAGCATGTGATGCTAGGATCATTTTGGCTAGTCGCCTAAAACTTGTCGCGAGCTTACCATTTTGGTAGCGAACTTGGATGGCTGAGATTGCATGAAGAAGGACCGTTGATTATGACCACATCTTGTTGTATAATGAAGTGGCGTCAGCCACATGCTAATGGCATGCCAGTGGCGTAGACATGGCATAGCGGTATGCCGGTGATGTTGCGGTATGGCCAAAGTTAAAAATTGGCTCCGTGGCCAAAGTTAGGGTTTGGAGCCGTGGAAGAATTCGTCGTGGAAGAATTAAGGCTTGGCGTGGCCAAGGTGCCGTGGAAGAATTCGGGCTTGGAGTGGACAAGGCTTGGTTTTGGCGCCGTGGAGTCGGACCCACATGTGGCGTGGAAACATTGGCCCTGTTGCCACGCCAATCCCATTGCTCCGGGAAACGCTATTTGGCTTTGGTAGAAATTTGCACGAATTAGGGTTTGGCATGTGGAAACCCTAATTAGTGCACGTGGCATGCGGCTGCGGCATGGCACTACTTTTGTGCAAACAGCGCCATGGCTATGTCAAAGGAACTATGGCAAGGCCATAGTGTGGAAACGGCCATAGAAGTAGGAATTGCCGTGGGTGGCTATTTATGGCAGGTTGCCACGAAGTGGCATGTTTGCGAGCATGTTGTGAAGTTGGCATGTTACGAAGTTGCCACGGTAGAGTGGCGTGTTGGCATGCTACCGCGGTAGAGTGGCATGTTGGCATGCCGACTAATGTTGTTGTGGTAGGGCGCGTTTGGCTTGTCAGTTTAGCAAGGTGGCGCGGCAGGGTGTGTTTGGCCTTTAACGTATGGTGGCAAGTTTAGAGCAACTTGATTGGCCACAAAAGGGGGCCGGCCAAACACAAGGCGCGACCACACTTCTGGTGAGAGTGTGGCGGCTTTGGCGCGTTCTGATTGGTCGATTAGAAGTGGGGCCGGCAAGCATGGGCCCAGCCACAACTTGTGTGCGTGTGGCGAGTTTAAAACGACCTGATTTTTCGAGAGAAATAGATTCGGGGCGTGGCTAATGGCACTAGTTGGCCTAAGGCATAGCCACGCCTCTCTTTGCTGTTGCGGCTCCCTGTTTTCTTATTCTGGGCGAGGTTCTACACCTGCTAATCCATGACGGATTAATTACTTAGGCTTAATTTTGACAAGCAAGGTTGGTACCTTTGCGCGAGGCGCGAAACCCTAACTTCGTAAGTTAGTCAGGACGATTGATTGAGTTCTATGTGTAGACACAGAGTTCTTTTAAGTTCATTGCCAAAGAGCAGCATGCTTTTATGATTCGAATACCTTATCTTTGATACTTGGAGATTCGTGCTACTCTGCTGCGAGTGAACACAAATCGTCATGCCATATCAACATTAAGGGTTCAGCCGGAGAACATAGCATATAAGGCATTCAGAGGAACTTATATTAAGTGAATATACGCGAGGCGCCGAAATTCACAGAACATCTGGGATGGTTGCTACATTCGCCAGTCTGGAGAAATTTCATGTAAGTGTATTGAGCGGCTCAATAAGTATGCCAGTGGAGAGATTAGCACAAGTGGCTCTGTTTCCTTACAGAGTGACGTCACATCAGATGCAAGGTTTTACGATTTTAACCCTAATCTAAAAACCACCATCAACATTAAGTCCCCTGCTTAGCTCGGAACAGTGGCATTGTTACGGAGTAAGCATGAGATTGTGACAAATGAGGATAAAATCGAAACAACAAGTCATGAAGAGATTGTCAGGAAGATTTGGTTAACATTTGTCAGGAGGCACGAAGAATCTGCGATCCTTGCATCGGCGGATTCGCATAAATTTGGTTTGGCCATGGGGTGCTGGCCTCAGCACTGCGACTTTGGCTACTAATCAAAGGTGGCACTGTAACTTGGTTCACGGAACAGTGAATGTTGCTAACCGTCTAGGTTACGGAATGCATGGAGATGGCGCTGTCCTGAACGGCCAAGATGGCGCTTCCTTGGCTGGTGGAGATGGCGCTGCTTTGAACGGCCAAGATGGCGCTGCCTTGGATGGTGGAGATGTTGCTACTTTGAACGGCCAAGATGATGCCGCTTTGACTGGCTACGGAAAGGTAGATGGCGTGGCTAGCTTGTAAGGGCCGATGGAGAGGCTAGCTTGGAAGGGCCGATGACATGACTATCTTGAAAGGGCCAATGGCATGGCTCGCTTGGAAAGGCCAATGGAGCGTTGGCTTGGGACGCGGAGAGGATGGCGCTGGTTAGGGCTCGGTTGCAACGTGGAGATGGCGCTGGCTAGGAGCGGACTCTTGGGGCTTGAACGCGGACTGTTGGCGTTGGCGTGAAGCGGTAGAGATGGCCGTTTGGGAGCGAACTGTTTGGCATTATCTTGGCCGCGAACTGGTGGCGCCATGGAGCGTTGTCTTCGCGAGCTCGGTTGCCTTTTTCCGTGCATAACTTAACCGAGAAACCTTCCTCCACTCTAATTCCAAAAGTGATGTACTTATAAAAGGAAACCTTCTTCCACCCAAACTCCAAAGTAATATGTATATAAAAGGGGTCGCACATCCTTTTTTTTTTGTTTTTTTGTTTTTTTTTGTTGTAATATTGGCTTTGTTTTCACGTCTCCGCGTTAGCAGCAAAGCATAGGAGTTGGCGAGCGTACTCCAGGTATGTGCTCCAACGTTTCTCCTCTGTTTCCATCTTGTTTTTGTTGGTGTAAACCCTAGCCATAGACATATCCTCCATAAACCTGTAGAAATACTTTTGTATGAATGATTCTTATCTGCTAGCAGTATCGTAATAATATTAGCCATCACATTGATAGTAAAGAGGCCAATTATTATACAAAGTAGGCGCGCATGGATGGGTGGCTGCCATTAGTTCTTCTCTCGTGAAAACCTAGCTTTTAGGGTATCCTTTTCCTCTCGTGGACGTGTGCACAATTTCCGTGGCCATACGTGACTTGGCCGAGGTCATACTTTCCGCGGCTTCACATGTTCCCCGCGGCATTGTCTAGTTTCGGCCAAGGATGTACTTTCCGCGACGTCACGTGTATCTCGTTGAGTAGACATCAGTCCCCATTCCCTTTAGCCGTGAGTGCCATGACATGTGGCCAAAGGAGAAATTTCCGTAGAAAATGTGTTGTTGACTCTTGATTGTGGTAATTTTTGATAAAATCTTCATGTATGCTTTTCTTCAAAGTAGTAATTTTTGCTTTGCTTCGTTGTAGTTACTTCAAAAGCATAAAGAATTTTGTTAAGATGTCACCTGAAAGTAGTTCCGCCGCCACGTTGAGAAGTGTCAACAACTCCAAACCGAACACAGATGATGAGTTCTTTACGAAGTCTGCTATCATTACAAGGACCCATCCCAAATTCGTGGCAACTCTTCTGACTGATTCAGAGAATGATGGAGAAGTTCAGTCGGTCACTCCAGGGCGCATAATGAGGTTTTGCCTTCAGAAGAAAGAGTATCCATCTTCTCCCATAGATTTCAAAATCTGTCATAGTCCATTGCGCTCTTATGATAAGTGGATGAAATTTATGATGACCCGCGACCACGTAAAGTCCAACTTAACTGAGGCGCAAATCATGCATGCTGTCATGGCGTCTGCGGAACTTCAAATCAGAAAAGATGTTGCAGGCTTGATTACTTTCATCTCCAGATGGTGTCGGGGAACTCACACGGCTATATGTAGATGGGGTGAGATGACTATTTCTTTGGAAAGCGTAACCGTTCTGTTGAGTCTTCCAATAATTGGGAAACTTGATGTTGTCTTGTCTGAGGAAGAAGAAAAAATGCACGCCGCTTTGGTCACGAAAGCAGCGGAATATGTTCAAAATAATGAGTAAAGGTGTTTCTATAACTTGTGTGTGTCCGAGTGGTTCCCCGATGAGCCGGAGTCGAATCAAGTCTTTGGATGATACACTCCATGTTGCTTTGTATTTTTAATTATGTGGCTATATAGAGATGTTTTCGATGATGGCTCTGGTAAGAAGGAGATAAGACAGAAGCTCGTCAAATTTGCTATCAAACTAGCGAAAGGCATTGCTCTTCCCATCGACAATTTGTTTCTTGGCTCTTTGTACACTCATGCGGGATCACTTAGTAGCAGACATGTACGTCTCTAATGGGTATATGAAAGTGGACTCGTATATCCACGTCGCCTTTCTTCAAGCGTGGTTATGGGAGCATTTCAAAAATTACGCTCCTAACCCGAGAACCTTGTTTCCTGATGCATATGGCGGTTCTAGGATACTCCGTTGGTTGGAGAGGCGTCCAAGACCTGGCGCAAAGCTCATTGATTTTCTTGACAACTCGCATGCATTTAACTTTCTTCCTTGGGCCCCGGCCCATGCCTCCATAGTTAAACCAGGCACTTTTGCTTCCGCACCGAAAGTGATATTGCATTCCGCTGACGGGAATATGAGCATTGGAGAAACTGTGTTCTTGCGAAGCTGCATATCTGGGTACGTGCCATCTTTTTTCAGAGGATCTTGTGGAGTAGTCTCTTACAACATTGACAGGGCTGCTCGACATATGGGATTTGACCAGGGAGTCCCATTCCGTCGCCCGCTGACAACTCCAGATGAATCGTTACCCGCTATTCTTGATTACAGCGTCTTTGTACCGGATAAAAGTCTTCCCTTCTTGCTCCCAGAATGACAACCTATGATGGCTCCCAAATATAATATCTTCTGGCAAGCTGAGTTCCTCGCCATTCATCAGTTCGTGCAGGATGTTATGACAAATCCGCGTGGTAAACCTTCCCCTGCGGTTCTAGCGAAGCATAAATTGTTGAAAGAGCTTCCTTCGGGCAAGCGAAAATCCTCTAGCTTGGATGCAGACAGTCTCCAGAAAAGGGAGCAAATGTCAAAAAATCGTGCAGGTGGCTTCCAATCGGATTCGACAGCTCTTGTGACTTTCAGTTCTTTCAACACGCAGGTGTGTATGATTCCCTCATTGACTTGGCTGAATATGTTTTCCATTTCGCAATTGACTCCTCTCTCTCTCTCTTTTTTTTTTTTTTTTTTTTTTGACTCAAGGGCTTGGTAACTCGAATATCTTTGCCAACTAGACCACGGCCGAAAAACGACGCCTCCTGAGAAATGACGCAACGAGACTGAATCTCTTGAAGAAGAATCCGAAGAGGAAGAAAGCTCGAGATCCGGTGATGAGAGAAGCACTTCTGAATATAACAACGAGTCTTCTTCCAGTGGACCCACAAATGAGTCGGTGAGTTTTCCGCACTTTTCTCTTGGATTATTTATTTATTCCGGATAAATGATTAATTGGTGATATTTACAGGAAGAGGCTGCTTCCGAAAATAACTCTGAGATGGAGATCCACGACAATGAAGGTGAAACAGTGTCTCCAGTCATGGAAACCGTACCTGTTAGCAACCCAGAGATGGAAACTGGTCGTCGTGAAGACGCTGCTGTGCTTCAGATGATGGAAAACGCCCCCACGGCTGCGGGCGCGATTGTAGCCAAAGAATCCTTGCTGGTCGCGGAATCGATTGCAGGCGCCACTTTCGACCCTCCATTCTTGATTCCTCATGAAGATCACGTGTTGATTGGAGGCTTCAGTGTACCGGCTAAGCATGAAGAGTTGTATACCAGAATATGGGAGAGATATGAACACATCACAACAGTCAAGAAGATCACTAGCCGGTTCGCGTTGGTTAAGCGGGTGGAAGAAATATTATCTTCAATTTGTGATATGTGCAAGGTGACTGGTCACACCGTTTCTGGAGATTTAATCTCAAACTGGGAGTTCCACCGGGATATGTGTGTAAACTTTGAGTTTAACGCTTCCTGGTTCTATGAGGGATTTTACGAGATCCAAAGGCTGCAGGCTGAAGCGGTTGATGGTCCTTCCGCGTATTTAATTAATCAACAGGAGGTAGAAGTCGAGAAGTTATCCCATGAATTGAAGCTGAAGCAGGCAGCTCTTCAAAGTATGAAGGACATTTTTCGCCAAGAAGAACGAGCCGTTGTTAGGCAACTTTCCTTGAATACTTTTATTTTCTGAACTTCTTTTCTTAGGTTTTTTTTTTTTTGAAAGGCAAAAGAAACGCCTAGTTTATGGTATGGTTTTATGGTTTTTGGATTGATAGGTGATTGCTTTTTATAAGAGTTTTTGGATTATTTTTGGAGTAATGGCTTTTTGATTAATTGATATGTCAAAATCTGAATTACGAATGTAAGTAGCAAAATCATTCAGGACCGTGAACGTTGCATGAGAAAAGGAGAGATATGAAATCTTGGGATGATTGGGTCATCGGCTTCCATGATAAATGTGAAAATCCAAACAATAAGTAGTGTAAACATCATCTGGCAAACGTACTCGCTTTAGGGTCTTTCACCAGAACTGAGTCTTCAGGTAGTAAATCCGAGTCTTTACGTAACGCCCTTCTTGCCACGAGAAGTCCCCGGTCGTTCTTTATTATCGGTGGAACATCTTTATGTCGATCCGTAGTAAGATGGAGAATCTCTAGTCCCCAGACGCAATTCTCCCGAAACCCCTCTTTTCTTGGACGATGCGCTTCAAAGTATGTCATTCGTTGGTAGTATGATGGGAACGAGAGTTGAATTCGTAACCGAGAGATTAATCTCCCACTGTGGTCGCCAATTGTTTGAGGGTGAAAACCATTTGCTGATTTTGGTAATTTGGGGTGTGTAGGTGAGAAACGAATCTAAACCCTAAACAATATACTGCACGGGAGTACTTTTGATTCGAGAGATCAATCTGTACAATCCTGGCCTAAACCAAGAAATGGCCGTTCCAGGCTTGCTTCGGTCACAAAGTGAAGGAGAAGGGTTGATCTTAGGGAGGGAATCTAAGAAAGTGTTGAGACCAGAATAACTGATTCTGGAAGTGTGGGCGTTTTGTAACTTGTATCAGAAAGTTGAACTGGCTAGTTGGATGAAAAAGCTATCAGATGATTTCTGGATGTTGTATTGTTCTCCTGACCAAAACCTGTTATTTGGTGGAAATAGGTGAGACCTATTTATACATGTCATAGTGAAACGTACCCTGGTCTCGTAGGAAGTGGAAACGATTGAGTGGTGGAAGAAAAGAGTAACGTGTAACTGTTAGACGTTATGCTTCCATGATGAGGGAAGTGAATTCGTGTAACCACCAGTCATTACGCTTCCATGATGAAGGAAATGAATTGTTTACACCGTTACTTTTCACCACCACTAATTATCCCACTTCATGACACTTTCTTGTAATGGGCGCATTGCACGCCGCACGCTGTAAACCGCCAGACCAATACCCTGATAAGGATCCCCCAGTTTATGACATATTTTGATGTCTCGAGTGTTTTCGTGGAAAACATGTAGCACTTTGCTACGTGTGGCAAGTTAAAATCGAGAGGCTTGACGCAGGTAAATAGCATGTGATGCTAGGCTCGTTTTGGCTAGTCGCCTAAAACTTGTCGCGAGCTTACCGGTTTGGTAGCGAACTTGGATGGCTGAGATTGCATCTCATGAATAATGATGACCGTTGATTATGGCCACATCTTGTTGTATAGCGAAGTGGCGTCATCCACATGCTAATGGCATGCCAGTGGCGTAGCCATGGCATAGCGGTATGCCGGTGATGTTGCGGTATGGCCAAAGCTAAAAATTGGCTACGTGGCCAAAGTTAGGGTTTGGCGCTGTGTGATCGCTGTCGTATGCGTCAAAAATAATTTCACTTTCCTAAAGTATATGATAAGAAAGAGTTCGTTTCCACAGAGAGGCAATTGTAGTTATTACGTATTCAATTTCCTAAAAGTAACCAATTGGGGGGATTTATGATTTTTATGTAAGCAATAAAAGTAAATCAAAAGCAAAGTAAATTGAGAAAGTAATCAATAGAGAAAGATATTGGTCAAGGAATTCATCTTCAATCTTAAACATGTGCTTGCATATATGATTAGAATTACAATTTAATCTCTTTATCATCAAAAGCCTAGAGTATCAAGAGAGCAAGATAATCTATTAATTTCCTAAGTTCATCAACACACACATTAGAGGAAAGCGTATGTGAATTCTACCTAAAGAATAACCTAACGCCTTGCGCTAATTAAGTTCAATTCCTAGGAGCATTAAGTTTCAGAAATAGGCTAATCAATGCAATTTTCATACATTGCGCATAACAATTCGGACAATGGTCAAACTCTACATATGATTACTAGAGTGTATCACTACAAACCGTAAACATATCATGCTACTTGTATTCAGGGCTATCGCTCGATGAAAAACCCTAAAATAGCTATGGACAAGGGTGCAAGTTCAATTAATTGGCCACTTAACTAAGCAAGCATCTAATCCTATCACCATACATCAATCATGTGATCATAAAAACAGTAGAGATTTGAACGATAATCAAGAGAGAAAACTAATGCATTAATCAAGCACAAGTTATAGATATATGACTACATCCTTAACCAATAATTTAGAATTTAGCTACTCATAGCTATGGAGTTCATCACAAAAATATAAATTGAATAAAGAGGATGAAACAAAAGCAAAACCTGGTAGCGTAAACAAAAGCGGCTCTCTCCAAAGCTCCAAGAATAAAAACATCCCCCCCCCCCCCAAAGTTGTAAAAGTCTTTCCTTTTGTAGCTCCTCTTGTTCCAAAACTAGGTCAAGTCTTTAAAGAGTGCAATAGAGAAGTCCATCAAGCCATGTGTGAGAAAGCCCATGTGAATATTTGTCCCAAAAGTGGTCGCCGGAAAACTGCCATCGCTGGTCGGAAGTTGGCCGGGAAGTTGTCGGAAAGTAGCTCAGGTGACCGGCTAAGTCCACCCGGTCACCGGTCAACGATTCAAATCGGTCAGGTCAAGTCACCGAGTCAAACCGGGTCATGTGAGTCAGGTAGTCTTGTCAGACCTGAGTCAGAGCTGAATGAACTGACAACCCATTGCACGGCCTGAACTTATGTAGCACAATCATTGTGCATCACCAACTCATATCCATCCAAGATGGATGTGCATTCTGCACTTCGGCTAATATTCACTTAATTCCAGTTCTAGCACTCAACTCATATATCTGTAGCTCAATTCATCCATTCAAACACATCCAATTATGTTCAGGTATCACCTCAATAACGTCAGCTCAATCCCGTCTCCAGCAAAATAATCATCACCAGCTTCTGCAACTGCAACACCTTGCCAGCATAACCATTTCATTGTTGGCTGTAAACATAACCAACTGCAATCATCTCATACACAACCACCTCTTCCTTCACTAGAACTACTAGCATCTGCTTTTGTTATTCTCTTCATTATAGACAAACACATCCATTGTGCCCATGACAGTAGCACCATATCCATCTCAAATAAACCAATCTTCAGCCCTGACACCCACAATTGCTTCAACTCCGAGCAACAACCTGCTTTCAGTTCATCTGGCTTGCAGTAACACCAACTTCAGCTACATCTCAATAAAACCATCTGTAGCTTCATGAATTCTCAGTAATCTTCACACCAGCTAGCATCATCTGTTGCAACTCTAATCAGTTACGACAGTCCATCAAAACCAGCTTCAAATTTCATTCCATGTAGTCTCAGCTTCAGTCATATGACCAACTGCATCACTGGAAACAACTTTATAACCCATTAGCTCATTAACTGCAACTCTGCTCCATCGTAATCTCAGTACCACCACATTATCCATGTGAACTCAGAGACAAGCTTCTAATTCCTCCATCTTTTTCTCCCTGCCTGCACCTGCTACAACCACCCGCAGTTCATTTCAGTTGCAAAGCAACGACGCCTCCATTACATCAACTTCAGTCCCCATGTAACCTACACTCTATCACAAGAATCACTGCCACTGTCTTCAGCCAACACACTGCAGCTGCTCCTTGTAATCTTGCCATATGAGCAACAAACCACTAGTACCAACACCTACAACACTGTATCTGCAATCAGTTCTCATCATCACTTAGTGCTTCTGCAACACAGCCATTGTAATCTCAGCTCAAGCCATTCATGCCTGCAATTGATAAACCCAACCGACCTAACATTTATCTACCCATTTCAGTTCAAATTAACAATCCGAAGCTTAGACACCACCTGCAACATAGCTCAACAGACTCACTTCCATCTCCTAATTACAACCTCAGGCTGTTGCAGAGGCCAACAAACTTAACATCTGCATCACTCCATCTCCAATTCAAGTCACCACCAAAACATCATCACTATCTTCTTCTGCTCCAACATCAACTGCTTCTTCATCCGAGTCCATCACTGAAATCGAACCCATCTTCATAATCGAACATAAACCCATGAATATCAACATCAAACACATCTTGTCTGCCATTCGAGCCACAAACTCCATCAAATCTCTACATTTCCTTCTCCTTGGATTCGAATTTCAGATCAAATCTCTCCAATAATTCAACCCATCTACCGGCAGAACAAACCAATTCCTCCAAACCCTTATTTCGATACCATCAACTTCTTTGACTTCAAACCCTAACATACATCTAACCCCAATCTCTAATTCATCTGTTGTAATCATCTCAACCTCACTGATTTGCAATTGAATGCGAACCCATTCACCATCTGCATCTCCTATTCTTCATTTAACTCTCAAAACCCCTAAAACAGCTCTACGATTTCCTGTTAGCTCAAGAACAACCCACCTCTGAAACCCTAACTCAGTGCTTCAATTTTATCTTCTCTGTTTTGTAGACAAACAAACCCATCTCGATCTTGTTCTCTAATCCTAGATTCAACACCTTCTTCTGCTTCAATTTCACTCTGAATTTCCTCTATGAAAGTTAATAGAGCCGCCGCTCTTTACAGGCAGTGATGAAGAGATAAAAACCAATGATGAGAAATGATTTTCTCTGAAACTTAGGTCTTGCGTAGTAATAGGAATTACTCAAGGCACCCACAAGAGTGAATAAAAGAGCCACCACAGCATGAAAGCCCCTTATCCTCCATTGTGCTCTCGATAGCACATGCATACGAAATGACGCTTTCTCCCTTCTTGCTCCAAATGAACGCTTTCTTCTTCTTTTGATCTAAATGACTCCAAAGTACCTAAATAACTCAAAATAAAACATAAGATACATAATTCACAAGAAAACTCACAAAGAAAGCATAAACAATAGATAAAAATTAAGGTGTTTCCAACACCTATCACCATGGAAGAATTCGTCGTGGAAGAATTAGGGCTTGGCGTGGCCAAGGTGCCGTGGAAGAATTAGGGCTTGGCGTGGCCAAGGTGCCGTGGAAAAATTCGGGATTGGCGTGGCTAAGGCTTGGTTTTGGCGCCGTGGAAGAATCAGGGCTTGGCGTGGCCAAGGCTTGGTTTTGGAGCCGTGGAGTCGGGCCCACATGTGGCGTGGAAACATTGGCCCTGTTGCTACGCCAATCCCATTGTTCCGGGAAACGCTATTTGGCTTTGGTAGCAATTTTCCCGAATTAGGGTTTGGCATGTCGAAACCCTAATTAGTGCACGTGGCATGCGGCTGCGGCATGGCACTACTTTTGTGCAAATGGCGCCATGGCTATGCCAAAGGAACTATGGCAAGGCCATAGTGTGGAAACGACCATAGGAGTAGGAATTGCCGTGGGTGGCTATTTATGGCAGGTTGCCACGAAGTGGCATGTTTGCGAGCATGTTGTGAAGTTGGCATGTTGCGAAGTTGCCGCGGTAGAATGGCGTGTTGCCATGCTACCACGGTAGAGTGGCATGTTGGCATGCCGACCAATGTTGTTGTGGTAGGGCGCGTTTGGCTTGTCAGTTTATCAAGGTGGCGCGACAGGGTGTGTTTGGCCTTTAACGTATGGTGGCAAGTTTAGAGCAACTTGATTGGCCACAAAAGGGGCGGCCAAAAACAAGGCACGACCACACTTCTGATGAGAGTGTGGCGACTTTGGCGCGTTCTGATTGGTCGATTAGAAGTGGAGCCGGCAAGCATGGGCCCATCCACAACTTGTGTGCGTGTGGCGAGTTCAAAGCGACCTGATTTGTCGAGAGAAAAAAGGGTCGGGGTGTGGCTAATGGCGCTAGCTGGCCTAAGGCATAGCCACGCCTCTCTTTGCTGCTGCAGCTCCCTGTTTTCTTATTCTGGGCGAGGTTCTGCACCTACTAATCCATGGCGGATTAATTACTTAGGCTTAATTTTGACAAGCAAGGTCTGGTACATTGCGCGATGCGCGAAATCCTAACTTCTGTAAGTTAGTCAGGACGATTGATTGAGTTTTATGTGTAGACACAGAGTTTTTTTAAGTTCATTGCCAGGGAGAAGCATGCTTTTCTGATTCGAATACCTTATGCAAAGACCTTATCCTTGATACTTGGAGATTCGTGCTACTCTGCTGCGAGTGAACACAAATCGTCATTCCATATCAACATTAAGGGTTCAGCCGGAGAACATAACATAGAAGGCATTCAGAGGAACTTATATTAAGTGAATATGCGCGAGGCGCCGAAATTCAAAGAACATCTAGGATGGTTGCTACATTCGCCAGTCTGGATAAATTTCATGTAAGTGTATTGAGCGGCTCAATAAGTATGCCAGTGGAGAGATTAGCACACGTGGCTCTATTTCCTTGCAGAGTGACGTCACATCAGATGCAAGGTTTTACGATTTTAAACCTAATCTAAAAACCACCATCAACACCAGGAATCCAAAAAGAGTCCACAACATCACCAAGAATCTCAATTGGCCAGTTTCCAAAAGGATATCTCAACAAGGTATCCTAAATGTGCATCCCATACTACACACTCTAGAGTCCCTAAAGTTTACAAGGTTGATGTCAACAACATCTAGTACTATGTGGAACAGGATCCAGTTGCCCACCATCCCAGACGGTCATCCAGGTTGCCACTTGTAAGTGGGATACTAGCCGGGCCTGACAACGTACACCATTGGCCAGTTGCCAACGTGTGGGGATGATCAGTCCCATTGTCTACCCACCGTCCCAGACGGTCTTCCGGATTTCCACTCGTAAGTGGGGTGCCACTTAGGCCAGGCAAACTCACAGTACTTAAACAAGCTCAACTCGATTCGCAAAGTAACTGGCCTAGCAGTTACTAACTCTTTTCGCGCAAAAGTTGGCCTACTCTCCAACTTTAAGTTTCCATTAAGGAAAGTACTCGCTTTGACAAGTCCATTACTCACGATCCCTAGAGTTTTCTTGGAACTCGCTCTGATACCAACTGTGACGGACTGGAAAATTACGCCTGGCACGCCTGGGCGCGCAAGCCATAACTTCCCCGATACGCCAATATGAAGCTACGATCCGGGCCTTAAAGCTAGGAAAATACACGTCTATTTGCCCTTGCAAGCATGCTCGTGGACCATGACGTAGCTAACTTAGCTTCCACACCGTTCCAACTTACCCTTGTTCTGCAAAGGGTTTAAAGCCTTGAAGGATATGGCTGATGCACCTTACATGCATCTCTGGCTTTCGAGTCTTGTCCAGGCATAAGGCATGCCTTGAACTTAGGCATAGGATGCTCCAGTCTTATTGCCATTTCCCTTCTGCACTTATAGACTTAGCTTACTCTCTTGGCCATGTCCAATTCTGCAATTGGAGCATATGCCAACTACGTGTAGCTTGATAGAAAGTATGAGCATCCCTTGCTGGCATGCAACTAAGCCTCATCAAGTTTGGCCACAATCATCTATTGCATCGAGCTACCGAGCCAGATGATATGAAAGGCCGGAATGCCGCAATCATCTCACAGTTAGATGATATGAGCGACAAAGTGCTGGACCGGCAATGCTGCAACTCATTGCGGCTGCCTACGTACCATTCCCTACTCTAAAGAGATCAAGCACAGACCATAGTTCATCAACGAAGGGACATAATCTTAAGCCAACTCGTTTGCAAGGCCTTGGCCAAGCAATAATGGTAATGACCTAGTCCGTATAGCCCGTTTCGTCAAAATGCATCAAAGGAATGCGTATTTGGTCCGCGGCATGGCATAGTGATGCCCATGCTTAATACGCTCCATTGGTAAGGCTATACAACTATAAATGTGGCCTAAGCATCATTTACATCGTTCCGGCTAAGCTATGAAGCTTAACTACACCAAATCAAGGCTTTTGCAACATTTGGTTTTTCGGGTTTGCAACGCATATATACGTTCAATATGCTAATCTGTTGGTAATATTAAAACATACGTTGCACTATATCCTAATTACCTTAAAAAAACCAAAAAAAAATAAAGAAACTAGGACACGCTTGCCTTTATTAATATAGTTGAGGGCTGAAATGTCTTTTGGAATTATATTATTATTTATTTTCACATTTGCATTATTTTTTTATTTATCTCTATCCTCGAGTTCTCTCCTCCTCCCATTTTTCTTCTCTTCTAAACCAAAACTTAAATCTGAACTTTCAGAAATCAAACCCCCGTTTTCAGAAATCAAAAGATTCAAAACCCATTTCTCTTGAACCCAATCAAATCTTACAAATCAAAACTCTTTTCTCTCACAAATCGGCATCTCTGTCAAACCCTTGTTGCGGCTAAATCATGTCATGTTCGTAAATAATGGGTTAGTAGAGATCGAGAAGAAGACGGAGCAGGTGAGAAAGTTAGTTTTTGGTTTTTTCTGTAGGTTACCGTGTAAGATAGAAATCGAAGATGGGATTAAAATTCGAATTTCAGAGAACGAGAAGATGAAATGTTACTTCCGTTAACGAAAAATGGTGATTGATGGGTTCTACTGGTTTGATTCGGTTTGAAAAAGGCAGGATCTAGTGCAATTGAAGATGGTGGTTTCGGTGATGTTCTACCAAGAAGTTATGTCTAAAAATGAAGTTGTTACAGAGGAAATTGCAATTAGGGTTTGAAATTGAACTCAAGATTGATGATGTGTGGATTTGGTTGAATTAACACTACGCCAGAAGTTACATTTTTTGACAGTCCAGGTTCGTCGTTAATCGAGATTATTGACACCCTGCCTGTTGGATGCCCTGTCGTATTTTAAGGTGTCAAAAACACTAATTGATGGTGACTTACTGTCAATAATCATCAGAAATAAACTACAGGTTTTGCATGTCAATAACTTGACGGGCATCGCTTGTCAATTACTCTAAAATTGAATTAACATCCAATATATAAATTTTTTAATAATTATAAAAAGTAGTATTTTCTTATATTGCTGAAATTGTAAACAAAAGTAACATGAAGAGTTAAGAACACTTTTAACTTCAAAATAAATTGACATATATTGTAAAGGTTCAATCTCATATGAATTCCTTGTCCAAACAACATCCAAGAAGACACATCAATAAAAAAAACTAAAAACAGAAAAGGCTACTACCCTAAGTGATTATTGGAATACAAAAACAACAGTGCCACTGGTATGGTTTATTGCGAACTCAGTGAAACTATGGGTAAGTGCTTTTGAAGAAAAAATCTCCCCAAGAAGACTTTTACACTGCGAGCTCCCTTCTTCATGGCCTCCACATCTACACCATCTCTAGAAATTACAAGCCCGACCTGACTATCACGACCATGCTCTGCCTGAAACGAACAAAAACAGTATCAGGCTCAGGGAGAAACATTGTATAACTACCCAACCACACAAGTAAACTTCAATCCAAATAATCGTTGATTAGGCAACAAGCATGGGCTACATGAATCACAAATTCGATATACCATTTTAAACTACGACAGAAATGCGAGGTCTTACTCAGGCGAAGATCTTTTTGGTGAATCTAGTGGGAGAAACAATTAGATAGAGTCGACCTGGACCATCCAACTTAAGAGAAATATTATATTTCATGCCCGGCAAATTTACTAAGATTACCTAAACAGACTGATAGGAAAACAACATGATTGGAGAAGTGGCAGAGTTATAGAAACTGGATTTGAGATGGATACAGATATAATACCTTGATGAATTTGAACCCTTAGCTTGACCAGATGGGTAATCAATCTCACAGTCTCCTCGTATTTTTCCTGTGTATATACATCTGGTCTATCAGGACGTATAAAACATGCATAACTTGGAGAAAAAATTTGTGAAAGAAGAGAAACAACCTTAAGCTCGTGAGAGCAATCTCTTTGAGAAGCCACGTCTTGCTCAGCCAATATATACGAGCTTCTGTTTCCCTTCGTTCAATGTTCATGCTCTACTTGCATCAGGAACTACAATACTAGTAGTTCCATTAAGTACACTAAATCAAGGAATAATATGCCCATAAACTGAAGACAAAGCCAGTGGTTTCATTAAGTACACTTAAGGAAAGATTATGTTAAGATTGTAAGTAGAACAAAAAACTTATCTGTGTAAACCAGTTAAGGCAAGATATTCGTTCACAGAGGATATCATCATAACAAGGTTTCAATATGCACATATATCATACATGCTAGAATCAGCGAAACTCGATTTAACGGACATGTAATAATAAGCAAGTCAAAACCAGAAACTTAGCAGCAGGATAGATTGTTAAAAATCACTTGATAATTCCCATCTCTTCAAACCGATCCTTTCTTCAGGTACTGTATTATCTTCTCCTGCGGGTGACAAACACGGACGAAAGTCAAAACAAAAAACCCCTCTGCTATGAAATTAAACTTTCACATAGCATGAATAATTTACCATCTACTTACCCTTGTCTTGCTCAATGTTTCAGATAGCACTTTACGATCACTTACATTCAAACAGAAAAAAGAAAAAAGCATAGAAACAGCCAGTACCGCAGATTTGCTTTGGATAAAGCGCATTTTCTTTGCATAATCACAGAAATAACCAAGAAAACCACAAAGAATATCGACCTGCAATTAGATTCAAGAAACCTCTACAATACAGCTTTGTCGGCTTTGACATAATCCCTTGAATTGCTATCAGTTCTGGTGTAACATAAAGTAACCAGGACATCATATTAAGCTCAATGAAGGATTTCCAGAATTTGGGTCTTCATGAATCTAATGACAAATCATAATACAGACGTCGGAATATTTATGTTTTCAGTTTAATCTACTAAGCCATCTATTGTCTAGTGTTCGACATATAAAAACGGAAAAAATCAGTTACCTTTTCCCTGACTTCAAAAGCTTACATCCTTTTGTTTACAGGGTTCCTCATGTACAGATTACATCCTTCATACATTGGCAGGAACAAACAGTATAAAACAAGTATGATGAGAATTCGCTCTGCAAAACCATATATTTTTATATTAGGCCACATTATCTCATTGAAAAAGTTATGGCACCTAACTGACAGGCAGAATGTGTCTTACCTGAATATTTTCCCAAAATTATAATGCTCGCTCTTTCCAATCTCATAGTTAAGCTAAAGTGTCGTTCTGTAGCTCCAGAATTTCTTCCCACAAACATGAAAGCACAGAATATGCATCATGGATGAGTTAGACATCAAAAACATTAGGAAAATATAAAGAAAGCTTCCAAGATTTTGAAATCCAAAACACGTTTTTATAGCGAAGAAGACTAGAAATACTAAACCTTTCTAGCGGATCACTATACTGACTTCAAGCAGTAACCTTTTGCTTGTGGTAAAATGCGACCTCCACGTGTATGGCCTGATTGCCGAACCAACGCAGCATTAAAATAACAGACAACAAACTAATTAAGATTATTTTCTAGCTATTCCAGATGCAGAAAGTCATAATTATGTATATTATATGCAGAATCTCAGAAAATAACAGAAATCATGAGAGGTATCAGTAGAAAATTTTATCCGGGATCTTTGTGATATCTGAAACAAAAGTTCTGTGTTTAGTTTACCAAAATGTACTCAGTTAAAATGACTTACTCCAAGTCCTAAACCGCAAGTATCAACAAAGGACAGATGAAGAGATACAAATTGAAAAATGAAGTAAAGTATCAAGGTCTTATATATAACCATTCACTGGCAATTCAGGCAAGGTGAGATTTCTATCATCTTCAAAGGAAAAAGATCATTTAACAATCTCTAATTAAACATGAGTGTCTTCAGTTTTAATCTTGATATATAAAATGAATCCTAAATGCAATTATGGGGACAAAATACCTCTTTGCATAAATCCACTCTTTCAGTGCTTCCCAAAACAGTCGAAGTTGATGAATTGGTACTTTACTTCGCCAGCAAAGCTTCCTCTTTGTATCAATAGCTTCCTCTCTCCCTCTTTCATCAACCACCGCAAAGCTTCCTACAAAAAGAGAAACAATCATCAACAAAAATCTAATTCATATTCATAGCGAAGATAACGATCAGATTGTTACATATTTGCTCTGATTACGAATTGAAACTCTCATTGAAATTTAAAAAAAATAAATTAGGTTTCCATGAACAATTTTTTTCTGAAATCAAATTCTGAAATTGATAACTTAACAAGTAGAAACGAATTAAAATGATAATGACAGATTAAACTTATCTTTCTAATCTAGTTTCCTTGAATTAATCTTGAGTAAAGCTGATTCTCATCAAATTTTTCAAGTGAATCTTCAAAACCTAAATTCAGAATACATTTGTTAAACGGTTGTTGACGTCGAATTTAATTTTGAGAACCTAGCTTCAGATTACATTTCTTCACCAAAGTGCTATCAATCTCTTCGATGCAGAAGAAGAATTGAACGAAATTGTTACTTTGATTTACATTTCTTAGTTCCGATGGAGGAAGAGAGTTCTGATTGAAGTGCGGTGTTAGTGAAAAAATTTTGGGGAAGAAAAAATATTAGGCTAAGGGTCTGTTACCATTTTGCTGAGCCTGTGGAAAATAAAAGCCCAATAGTGGCCCGCGTGTTTTTATGAATTTGATGGCAAAGACCTATCAAAAATGACATGACAGGGCTTTTCTGTCAAATTCATGGAAACCCCCCTGTCAAATATACCTTAATCTGGCGTAGCGTAAGTTTGGTGTTGCTGAGAAATTCGAGAAGAAGGATAGATGGGTTTGTGTTTGTGTTTGGGTTTGAACTGAGTGGAATCAGGAATTACCAATCTTTCAATCACTCAAACCCTAGAAATCGATTTCTTATCTAAAGTCAAATCATTATGTATGGTGTGTTTGGTTGAAACTCTTTCTATTGCACATGAATGGATCCTGCAGGTAGAACCCTAATCTTCTTATTTGTTTTTGTTATTATTAATTCATCACTACATCTTTTGTTATAGTGGATAGAGATTAAAATCTGTCTACCATTAAATTTTAAACTGATAATTGTTACTTGAAGTTGACGTATTTATTGGTTCTTCATTGTGTCTACCAACACCAGGGAAAGTGAAGTTTGAAGTCTTTCATTCCTTTGGGTAAAGATGGTCTTAGGAACAAGCTCTTGGTCATCAAACAGGTATATCTCGACTTATGATTCTCTCATTTGTTTGACTTATATGTACCCTGCAAATATTGTTTTTACCAAGTTTAGAACATGTTGTGTAATTTCTCGACGAAGCTAGTCAGTTATCCTTTCATTTTGTTGGTTAATTGGCAGGAAAGACAATCACTTATTTTAAGCTTTGTAAATTACATGCTCATTCTAATAATATAATCAATATGATTTCAGATTATTAGAAGTACATGGCGTCAACTTTGACAGCAATGTCGTGTGTTGGTTAAGTGCAACCATTGCTACTGTAATCATCAACTGATGGTTCTTGCCTACAGAATCTCTATTATAAAGGATTTTTGATATTTAATGGAGATATTCTAGTGGTGATGCCTTCACTTTATTGATTTTACAAGTAGATTACCTGAGGAAAATCAAAATGTAGTACTAGGATCTGTCTTTCCATTTGCTTTAGAAATTAAAATGTTGAACGCTTGCTTGCATATAGTCTATTGTGAAGACGATCAACCCCACACGGAAAATGGTATGTACCCTTAGCTTAAATGCAACATGATATATCTTTTTCTTTTAATTATTTTTTTTATTGAGCCTATCGCTAACTTATGAGTTCACAATTTCATGTTGCCAATACAGCAACAAATAAGAAAATTAGGCGTGCGAAAGAATACACCGTGAAGCATATGAAGATAGAGTTGATTCAATCGATGAAAAATGGGAACCATACATGCAGAAGTAGTAGTTACTTTCTCTAGGTTTAGGAATGTTAAGCTGTTTTAATCTCATGGTAGTGTAATCTAGTTTGGTTAATCCATTTGTTATATATCCTGCATCATGTTTCATCTACAATATGTATTTATCAGTTAGTCATATAGGATTCTGTAAGTATTTATATCTGCATCTTAACCCTGTAAGTATTAGTTGTAGCTTTTCATTTCAATCATATATCTACATCTTTCCATCTTTTTATTTTCGATATTGAACTTCACTTCTATTTTTCCGATTCTGCTCAGGTTGGAAAAACCAGGACACAGTCCACTGTTTGGTTATGACTACTGGTATCAACCACGACATAACACCACGACATAAAGGGCTTCAAACCTTAGCATGTATCTGATGGTCTATATGGAAGACAAATATATGTCTACAGTTGGCCTGGAGGGGAACTTAAACAAACACTTGATATCGGCAATACAGGGATGGTTCGCTTAGAGGTATGCTTTGGAGAATCCAATCTTGTTGACCCACTAATTAATTAACAAAACCTCACCACCATCATATACATTTTAATGTTAAGGTTGACTATTGTCGATCATTTGAATTCTTCCACCAATTTTTTTTTGGTTTCATTTTCCCACTTGCTAAAACTTCTTTCCTTATGTTTTTTCTTTATATTTGGTATAATCTTTCCATAAAGGTGCCTGAAATAAACCTGTGCGCATGATAGATTAGGTTCCTTCATGAACCTTCAAGAGATATAGGGTATGTTGGGTACGCACTGTCTAGCACCATGACGAGGTTTTTTAAGAATCCTGATGATTCATGGAGCCATGAGGTGTGTATATAGTCTCTATCTTATATTTCCTGTTAGCATGAAACTCGGTAAGGCTTGATAAACGTTATGATGTTGTGCTGCAGAAATTGGATGTCATTCAGGTAGCTTTCTTAAATTCCTAAAACTCTTTTCTATGGATTATTATTTAGAGTAAACTTTATGGTATCGTTGCCTTTGGATTGAAAGCTCATTAACTTAGAACTTCCTTAATGTGTTTGCAAGGAGGAATACCCGATAAGGATTGGTAATAAAACAAAACTGGAGGCTATGTCAGTCGCTAACGAATGTTCTAAGGTTTTTGATTGCTAAGGTATATTTTCCTCGACTCATATGCCAGCTGCTCCTTGGCTATTTTCGCGACATTACAAATTTTGCTCAGTTAGGGCTACATGTTGGAGGAGAACGCTCCAAAATTCTCTCTTTCCAGTAAGCAACTGTCTCAATAGAGAAAAGAAGATAGTTTTGTCAAGTTATTTCATGTTCTTTCTTTCTAAAAAGAAGAAGTAATTAATTGCCTTTTACAGTCCAACTCCAGCAAATTCGCACAGTGGCATCCTAAAAAGAAGATGGAGCTTGAATCGTGGCCAGCTTTGCTCGATGTAGTTCAGGAATAGTATCAGAAGAACGCTGGAAAGGTAGATTCTGGCATTTCCATTCCCTATGAACGACAATAAAAGACTTAACTTATTTTATATTCATTCTTATAGTTATGGATTACATTATATTGTGTTCTTCATAGTGTCCAAATATCTGATGCTTCTGTAGATAGTCTATCTACAATTCATAGGTACGTGTGCTACCATTTATTATGGTTTATTGTTTCAACCTATAATTCCATATCCAGTTAGAAGTATGAAATTTTGATATGTGCTTGAATTTAACGAAATCTGCAGCTTAGAAGAACTTATTAAGACTTACAACGTTGGGAATTTAAGATGCGTCTTCAGCTTCTTCTTGCTTTGCATGGCCAGATTGATTGTGGTATTCACTTAAAGTTATATCCAAGGTACGGCTTGCAAAGATTGACATAGCTCCTTTTGCTTTGTTTTTATGTTTTGACCTTGGTACGTATATTATGAGTTTGGTTAGAATTGAATCATTTTGTATATAGTCTGAGATGCTTAGGGTAACCTATTTTTTACTGGTACCATTAGAATCTAACTCACTTTTAATCGTGATGCAGTCCTTTGTTGTTGGAAAATCTGAAGATTTTGTACAACATTTTCGGCTATTATATGCAATTCTTGCCATTGTAAGTTCAGTAGGGCCAGCATCAACAGCTGCTACTGAAGTGAGTTTGTTGAATGTATTAATTTTCTTAACTAGTAATCTCCTTAATTTTTCATATTTTAGCATGTCAAGGAAAGCCCATTCAATTATAAATAACCTAGTTGATGGCCTTTTATTTTATTTTAATTTCATGACGGAGGAAACAAATCCATACACACTTGTCATCCTTGTGCACCGAATCAAAACCTCTCAGAAGATTCGCCATTTAGGACATCGATACCATTACTTATTTTCTGTCGATTTTCATGGAAACTTGATTACTTTGTATTCCGAACTGAAACTAATCACATCGTCTTTTGTCTAATTTCAGCCGTTACCTGTTATAAACCCACATGTTATTAAAGCCTGGCAGTCCAAGAACTTATAGGAGAGAAGATGAAACACTACCTAGGAGACAGAAAAAGTGTGGCACCTGCGGTATTCATGGACATAACAAGACTACTTGTCAGGGTGGGAAACAACCAAGGCAAGTTGAGATTTTCAAGTTGCAAGCGCAATTGGTGGGACTTTTGCATCCACTAGAGAAAGGAAAGGCATTGGAGCATACTCTATAGCAGGAACTAAAGGTGATCTCTGCAGAAGTTCAACTGGATCAGCTGCTACTTTTACTATCACAGTTGTGTCGAGAGGAGCTCGTGGCAAAGCTACACTAACTATTAGTGATGGAGTTGGGAGCTGTACCACTAGATATTATGTTTAAACATGAGTGCAACGAGGTAATTTGCCATGAAGTTGTGTATTGTTGTTTGTTGTTCACTTGATGGTATTTTTTTTCCTTCCAGTTAGCTTATCTCATAGATACAAAAAGTTGATTAACAACAAGGCTTTGGAAGTTTTAAGAAACAAGATCTCGGTGAAATGATAGATAACCATAGGAACAGAAACAACGCCATTTCGTAAACCCATGCTTTGCCATGTTGATTCTATTTTTTTTTGGTTGATTCTATACCTAGTCTTATAATAAAGGTTGAATACAGGAATTTAAAATATATAGATTTTTATTTATTTATTAAATTTTTTGGGTTCTATTATCTATCTTGATGGATTGTGATGACTAACCATATGTTCATATGAAAAATTGGGTCTTCTAATTGTTCTACAATGGTATATGAAGGTTCAGAAGATATACTCAGGTGCAGAAATCTGCCGGAATTATCGTCGGAATTTATTTATTTTTTATTTGGAATTATCGTCGGATTTTTTTTTCACCTGTAAATAGGTTTGCAACGTATATAAGTGTTGCTCAAATTAAAGTAATACGTTGCCTAAATTATTGTAACCGTTGCACAAATTAGAGAATCCGTTGCTCAAAAAACGTTGGTAAACTTGTTAACCAACGTTTTTATGCGTTGCACAAATTAATTTGCCCAACGGATTTTCGCGTTGCACAAAAATTTGCTACGCCATATTTCCAACGGATATACGCGTTGGTGAAATTCATTGCAACGCCTATATCCGTCGCAAATCGGATGTTTTGGTGTAGTTACTTGGTGCATGGTCCGCATATGCACCTTCAACCAGCTATCCCTCCCTATATATGTTAACTTGCAATTTCTACAAGTTTGGAAAGGGGAGCAAAATGACTTCATGAAGTCCGAAGGCCGTGATGGCTGTACATGACTCCCTGGCCAAATGCAATGTATAGACGTGATGGTTGTACATTCAGTTCTGGCTCACAGGCCAGTTCAAATATCCGGCCATAATGGCTGAACACTTCCTGAGCCAGGTCCCGTGAAGGGCCGTGATGGCTGTATCTTCGGCTTTGGCCCATAGTCCACTCCAATGGCCAGCCGTGATGGCTGTACATCTCCAAGGCTATCTTACTTGGTGCATGGTACGTATATGCACCTTCAACCAAGTACCCCTCCCTATATATGTTAACTTGACATTTTTACAACTTTGATTAGGGGAGGAAAAATCATTCACCAAGTCCCACTTTTACTATTCATGGCCGTTGCCATATGGTGTTCACTGCCAATGCCAACTCCGATGTTCATCCATGATGGTCACAGCATCGCCAACCCGATGTTCATCCATGATGGCTGTCCACTGCCAACCCGATGTTCACCATGATGGATGTGCACTGCCAACCCGATGTTCAACCATGATGGTTGTGTACTGCCAACCCGATTTTCATCCATGATGGCGATTCACTGCCAACCCGATGTCAAGCCATGATGGCTGTCTATTATCAAGGCCAACCTACTCTGGCCTATTGCACATGGTAAAGCGATATTGGCCCTGGGCCAATGACCTGCGAAATGCATCATTGTGGCGCTATTTCGTTCTAGGCCAGCCACCCAACTGGCCTAAAGCACCATTTGATGCATGATTGGCCCTAGGCCAATGTTCCTTTTATTAATCAACAGAAGATTTTGATGAAGCTTCATTCTCATGCCATGGCGCATCTTTGTGCATGCGCCATGCTAAAATTTCGGGGTGTTACACTCTTCGTCTCATACTTTGTTGATTCCACAAGTTGTATACTTGTGAGGTGAATAATAATTTAGGTTGCACTTCGGGTTGCATAAGTTCGGATTTTGAGGATAGTCATACTTTGGTCTAAGTTGTTATCGATTTCCATCACCTGAATCTATTTTTTGATTTGGTCATCCGTTTAGATTGTAAATCAGGAAATCAAATATAGGCTTAATCTGTGGGAGGCAGATTTAGTTTAAAGTCTTCAATTGAGGTTGAAGAAACTCTTAGTTGTGGGTGACATCAGCTAAGGGAATCAAGTCCGCAGAGTCTTGTTAGTTGGATTAATCGGTGGATTTCCTTTTAGGGATCAACTACATTCCAGACCAAAGTCAGTTATTAGTAGGATAGTATCAGCAGCGGTTTAATACAGTGTGGTGTTCAATCTGGACTAGGTCCCGGGGTTTTTCTGCATTTGCGGTTTCCTCGTTAACAAAACTTCTGGTGTATGTGTTATTTCTTTTTCCGCATTATATTATTTATCTTTATAATTGAAATATCACAGGTTGTACGTTGATCAATCACAGTAGCTAGGTCCAAACTTGTTAGTTGGAAAAGCCTTGATTGATCCTTGGACATTGGTCTTTGGTACTGTCCAGGAACTCTCTTTGTAGTTAGGTTCACAGATTCAATTCTGTAAACGTTCTAACAACAAGAGAGAGATACAACTCTAGGCACTTTCCTTGATTGAGTTTTTACTCTCGGAGTTGTGTTGAGTTTTTCCATACAGATTGCCTAATAAAAATTTGGTGGTGTATCTTGGTACTCCATGCGTTTTCAGTTCTAATCGCAAGAGAGAGATATAAATCTAAGATATTATTCCTTGATTGAGTTTAACTCTCGGAGTTATATTGAGTTTGTCCACACAGATTGCCTAAGAAAAAAATTGGTGGTGTATTTAGTAATTCCGCGTTTTCAATTGGTATCAGAGCAGGCAAACACGCTAATACCTAATAAGTATGTGTTTGAAGCAGTATGACGATATGGACAAGAGTGCAATCTCGATAAACGTACCGCCAGCATTTGGTGGCACAAATTAACACAATGCTTCAAGAAAAAACATAAAATAAGGTATGTCAACAAACTGCAACGGAGGGCTAGTCGTTTGGAAAATATGCTTAAACTTGTTGAAAAGTCTAATCCTTAGGTACATAAAGTTAACTCTTCTTCTTCTAAAAGATTGATTGATTCTAAGGAAAAGGTAAAATCTCAAATGAAGAGAAGAGTCCGGGCTAATTGTTCCGTATTGAAGGATATTATTAATTCCGTTCAGGAATCTAGTGGTGAGCAATCTAATGCTCACCTAAACACAATCTAATTGTGTTGAAAATTGCATCTTATCTCATGTGCCCTTAAAAGAGATAAGAACTGTGCACATCAGGGCTTTAGATCAAAATTGAATATTATTACTTGGATATCCATCTTTTATCTCTGCATCTTAATCTATGTCTCAAGTAATTGTATTGTAATTTCGATCTACGAAATATAAAGAAGGATAAAAATGACTTTTTGTCATTGTATTCTAGTATGTGAACTTTTATGGTTCCGAAATCCTGCATGGTAAATGTCCTCTACTTCAAGACTCATATCTCTTTCATAAGATGCTTTGCATGTTGAGCCATATATTTGTGTTTCACAAATCCATTTTGTTCTTACGAATCATGGAGGTTCCAAGCACAAAATGGAGGTTCCATTTTGTGTTTCACAAATCCATCTTCTCGTGGAACCCATGCTCCAATGGTTGTTGATACTTATTTAACTAAAAAGGAACAAGAGATGCTCTTTCCTTTTGTCTCATCTCTAAAGAGGAAAAGGAAGAATTAGAAGAAACCTAGAGCGGATCACTCCAATCAGAAAAGGTTTGAAAATCTTTTTGATGAACTTAAGAAAACCAAAAAGGAGGTGCAGGGACTGAAGAAGATTCTACAGAACCACTTGTTAATCAACAACCTACCAGGTTTGCAGAAACTAGCACCTTCATTCATAAACCGTATGTTCCTATGCATGTTGTTGATAAAGAGTTTGGATATGATAATGAATTCTTCAAAGATTTTAAATACTAGGAAACTTCTTGTAAGAATTCACTCTTATTCTTGAAGGATAACTGGGGTTTGGTATAGCAAAAATTGTGATTACACAAGATATTTCCAACGATTTTCATCTTGCATATTTTTAGATTTATGTATTTAAATTCTAGAGTTTTTGGAAGATGAACTTGCAGTATGTAATCATTATTGATTTAATATTGCAAAAGTCTTATGAAATATATGTGCCTTTGCGTTTTGCTCAGAAATTAAATCTATTATGTTTTTTATAAACGGAAAATAGAAAAAACTCTTTGAGAATTTTCTCGCAGTTGTGATAACACTTTTGTGTTTTTACTGCTTCACACACTCCTTAAGATTCTCTTATGTTGAGTCATATCGATCAAAATTATCTTTTGTCCGTAACTGGCGTTGAGATTATTTTAATTCGATTTTCGGATACAAATCCATGTGATTTGTTAATGTCCAACAAAATCCTTATTTTTATAAAGTAAGGTCACTCATGTTGTTCTCTTGGAAATGACATCAAATGGGGGAGAGTTCTTAAATGAACTTGTGCTTAGTTGCTATATCTTTGTGGGGTGTGTGGCTGTGGAATTTGACATTAGCAACACTTTTGCGTTTGCCTATTATCTCATTAGATAATGTGCATTTACTAATTGGAGATCGTATACTGAGAGATTTCAGAAAATATTGGACAAGGCATTTGCTGGAATTATGAGAACCGAATGGGCATTTATTGCATATCTTGAGAATACTTTCGGTTTTGGAAATTCCTTGGTGTCCAAACATCCTTGGTCTATAAATATCTAAGTTTGCATTTCTAGAAAACTATCCTAAGAGCCAGGAAAAGTTCATCTTTTTGTTGTTTCTGGTGGAGCCGTCTATTCAGAGAGGAAAGTACCATAATTAGGCGAAATCTCTTACGAACGCTCGTTTAAAGACTTCTGTGGGATCAAGAAGCTCTACGAGTACCGTTGGTGGGAAACTAGATAATTGTGGTGTTATTAGTTTTCGATTGATTTGATTGACTAACAGTTGTTGAAACTTTGATTGCACCTAGTTTGTTTAGTCTTGAGAATCTTCTCTTCTGATATAAGATTCACTCAAACTAGACCGAAGTATCGATGGGATCTTTAGAACTGTTTGTAGATCTAAAGACATCTTGTGATAATCCATTGTTAACAGACTCCGCTCTGTGCGTGATTGATCACAAGAGATTCAAGTGGTGTTGTGCATGTTTTAATTGAAGATTAAATAAGATTTGAAGACGAAGAAGATTTCTTATTGGTTTCTCATATCTTTGTGTTGCACAAACCTTTATCGGCTGTGATCCAACTAGAATCAGATTTATTCGATTGCTTAGTTGTGTGAGATCGACATTCACAATATATCTCTTTGAGATTTATTTGGATTGAGTGCGAATCTAAACTCTGCTACTTTAAAATGAAAGGATGATCCTGAATTGGTCGTAAACAAGGGGGAGAAATATATGGAGTAAACAAGTGATTTGCAACCACTAAGGAAAGGATAATTGTGCTTAAACGTTATATCTAACGAAATAATAAAGCATTGACTAAGGGGGAGAAACATATCATATTGCTGTGTAGTCATTTTTTACTACAAAAGGGGAAAAACAAAGATGTTCTGATTGAATATCTACCTATCTTGCCTTTAGGGGGGAGTATAAGCTTTGTTATTCAGATGTCAACATCGGCATTTATTGATTGAATATATGTAGGTTATTGTGCTGTTGAGACTTGGAATCAAGCGTATGTATAATGAATTCTTGTAATTTGTTTATCCATATGTATTAAGAGTTTTGTCACTAAAATTGACAAAGGGGGAGATTGTTGGAGCAAAGCTCGGTTGAACCCACCAAGCGTTGGTATGTCAAGTTTGGTTGTCATGTTTTAGTGAGTCAAAACTCATATAAGAATCGCTTGATTATGTACTAGAGACAACTTCGTTTAGGTTAGCCTAGAAACTATAGGAATGTTGAGACATACAAGTATTACTTGAAGACCTGAAGAACGTGAAGAAGTAACGAGCTACAACGACGACATCATCCTTCCTCTTGAGGTTAGTAATATTGACTTGAACTGTTTCATTCCTAACGTATCTGTCAAGTCGTGCTATATTGAAAACATAACTGCGAAGCTGTGTATTGGATATATTATTCTAGTAGTGAGACATGATCATATGATCATAGTATTAGGGAATTAGACTACGAAGTATAACGCTTATCTTTTGAACTTCGTAGATATGACATCGACATAATCTTATGAATATTGTTATGATTATGTGAATGAGTAATGGTGAAGATTTCATCCTAGGAAACAATATTTTACATTTGTTTAAAGGAAGTACATTCATGAAATTGTTTTATGAATCGAAAGGGAAATCGCTAGGCTTATTGGTAAGGCTATTCATTGCAAATCTTTGGATTACCAATATGTGTGAGATGGTAGAACCGATCGTAACTTTGTTATGTATATTGGTACAACTAATCACAATGCCTGAATTATGATTTGGTATGACTAGTTTTGATTAATTAGTAATGTGCATTTACTAATTGGAGATTTTCTATTGAGAGATTTCGGAAAATGTGCATTTACTAATTGTAGATTTTCTATTGAGAGATTTTGTAAAATATTGGACAAAGCATTTAATGGATTTATGAAAACCGAATGGGCATTTATTGTATATCTTGAGAATACTTTCGGTTTTGGAAATTCCTTGGTGTCCAAACATCCTTGGTCTATAAATACCTAAGTTTGCATTTATAGAAAACTATCCTAAGAGCCAGACAAACTTCATCTTTTTGTTGTTTCTGGTGGAGCCGTCTATTCAGAGAGGAAAGTATCCAAATTAAGCAAAATCTCTTACGACCTCTCGTTTAAAGACTTTTGTGGGATCAAGAAGCTCTACGAGTACCGTTGGTGGGAAACTAGATAATTACAGTGTTATTAGTTTTCGATTGATTTGATTGACTAACGGTTGTTGAAACTTTGATTGCACCTAGTTTGTTTATTCTTGAGAATCTTCTCTTCTGATATAAGATTCACTCAAACTAGACCGAAGTATCGACGGGATATTTAGAACTGTTTGTAGATCTAAAGACATCTTGTTATAATCCATTGTTAACAGATGATAGGTGTCCAAAACACCTAATTTACTATCTAGTAGTTACGCTTTCTTTGCTATTTTTCTTGTGAATTATGTACTTTACGCGTGTTTTTGAGTCATTAGGTACTCTGGAGTAGCACGGAGGAAAAGAAGCGGAAATCATTCAAATTGAGTCACAAAGGCGTAAGTCATTCATGGGCGAACGTTATCTGGAGCCCAGTCAAGGTTAAGGGGCAACTCTATTTGGAGGAGTGCTAAATACAGTCAAGCTGAGGTTAAGGGGAGGCCAAATGGTTAGCCCTTATCCTATTACATGGGGTGTCAATAACAGTCCCATAGTTTAACCCTAAATCTAGTCGAGAGAAATCATTTCCTCTCTTCCTTTTCTTCCGTTCTTTGTCTTGAGGGTGCTGTGAAATCGAGAGATGAGATGAGAGATACTTGAATCAGAAAGGGTGGATGAATAAAATGGGTTTGATTGATTCTGGTCAATGGAAGAATCTGGTGATGAAATTGAATCATTGAGAGTTTAAGACAGATATGAAGATGGGTTTGTGGCAAATTTCTATAGGCTAGGGTTTCTTTTGAATCTGAGGTTCTGTGGTTATGAATTGAGAAGAACACAGATCGTGGTTAAGAAATGGTGGAGCAATCGAGTATGAGTGGTAGTTGCAGCTCGGGTGCGGGTTGAATCGAGTTCGAATTGGATGAAATTGTGGCTGTGTTAGAGTGTTGATGGATGAAAATCAGATTGAGAAGAGGGGTTTGAGAATTGAGATCATGACAATGATGATGGTGGTCTCTGAGTGTGGAACTGTTGCCTCCATGGTGAATCTGGTGGTCTCTGAGTCGATTGAAGTTGCAGGTGAACATGAGTTGCAGCTGCAACAGGAGTCTGAGGAGCAAATGGTGCTTGTGGATGAGGTTCTGGTGGTGGATTTGAAGAGCTGTTGGTTGCTGATAAAGAAGAATTAGAAGTTCAGGTGGTATGAAGCTCAAACTAACTCAATGGTGTAATTCCAGGTGATGGCAATGGCTGCAGGTTGGAGCTGAGCTACAAGGTGGTGCAGCTGAGTTGTGTAATGGATTTGGTGATGCTGTTGCTAGGCTGGCTAGGCAAGTTATTGCAGCTGCATTTCAGGTTGTGCTGTGAATACAAGAACAAGAAGGAAATGGAAATGATGTCAGACAGAGCTGAACTCAAGTGCAGAGAACGACAGAGCTGGTGATGCTGCCAATGATGGTTGTGATGATTGTATGTGAGACTGCTAGTGATGAAATATGGCTGAATTAGGATGAGAAAGAATGCAAGAACTCAGGAGCAAAGCCGAGCTGGAGTTGGAACCAGGAAGCTGAGAAAGTTGCAGTCTGTTGGAAAGAGCTGTAACTGGTGTTGCTCACTGATGTTGGGCCATACAGAAGTTGTAGCTGGTAGCAGTGATGGTGGCACTGATGTTGCAGTATGGCGATGAACTGATGAAGGGATGCTTGGTATGGTATTGCAATGAGCTGCAAATTGCAGCTGGAGTTAAAGCATTGGCTTGAAGGCTTGAGGTTATAATGGAATGGGTTTGCAAGTGGATATGGAATTGGTGGTAACTGAAAATGGTGGAATGTGGTGGCTTGTCTTTGGTGAACTATGATGTGCGGGGACTCATGAGCTAAGATGAAAGAAGCAAATGGGTCAGGGCTGATGTTGCAGTTGTGGAGCTGTGTCTGGAGCTGAGCTTTGTAGATTAAACTTGAGGGTTGAGAGTTCTTTTGAGCCGAGCATATACAGTTTTGCAATTGGTGCTGCAATGAGTTGTTGCTACAATAGATGAATTGCAGGTGATGGTGCTGGCTGGCCTGGCAATGCTTGAGCTATTGGGGTTGTTAGATATTGGAGCTGAAAGGGGTCTGTGATGGATGCTGGAGCTTATCTGAGATATTAGTGCAGGATATGGATTTATGGGTTGAGCTGAATTGAAATGGATGAAGACTCAGTGGAGCATTGGCTGGTGATTGATGAGAATGTGTAGTATGCAGGGAATGGATGAATGGCTTTAGCTGTTGCAGGTGTTTGAGCATTGTGTTGTGTGTCTTTGATCTGAGATGACCTGAGGTTGTCGAGATGTGGTAATGATCTTGAGTCGGTGTTGAGCAATGGAGCAAGCGGGATTTGAGTTGCAGGCATGGAGTGAAGAAGCTACAATTGTGTGCGGTGAAGTGTATGGAACTGTGACTGATGAAGTGCAGGTGGTGGAAATGAGGTTACAGTGCAAGGCTATGAAGAGAATAGGCATGCAGATGTGATGGATGCACAACCATCTTGGCTGAACATGAACTGATGAAGCACCATCTTTGTGCAGCACATTGTTGGCCTGAGCAAAGCTGCAACTGCTTTGGCCTAGGATCAAGCCAGATGAGTTAGCCCATGACTCAGACCTGACTCTCTGACTAGAACCAGTTAACCCTGACAGACCCTGACTCACCCTGACTCGGTCTGACCGAGTTGAATCGAGCTGACTCAGTGACCCTGACCGTTCCGACTCGTTGACCGGTGACCGGTTTGACTTTGCCGGTCACCTGAGACAGTTTTCCTGCGACTTTCCGGCCAAGTTCCGGCCACAATCCCACTTTTCCGGCGAGCGTTTTGGGACAGAATTTCTACACGGGTTTTCTCTCTCGTGGGTAGGGTGAATTTCCAACTAATGGACTTTGAAGACAAAACCTAGTTTTGGAAGGAGTGGAGCTATAAAAGAGAAGACTTTTCTCAAAACACATATCTTTTATCTTTTATCATTCTTTTTCCTCTACTTTATTCGAGGGTTTAGAACCATGAAGTCTTTTCTCTTTCTTCTTGTTATGAACTCCATGAATATGAGCTAGAGTTTTATTATTGGTTATGGAATAAGTTGGATTTCCAAATATGGGTTTTAATTCAATAAATTAGTTTTCTCTCATATTATCGTTTATGATTCACTATGAATATTGTTACATGATTTGAATGCTTGTTTAGTCGAGTCGCGAATCGATTGAGTTTGTTTTCATCTCTATTGCTAGATTAGGGTTATTATACGCAAAAGTGATAATTCCGGATTGCAAGTAGCATAAATATGATTATAGTTTGTAGTGATATATTCTTATGATCATATGTGAGTCTTAACCTTTGTTAAATCGGATTAGTGCGCTTTCCACGTTCGATTGCTTTGATTGGCCTGATTTCATAGAACCTAATGCATCTAGGGAATTAAACTTGATTAGTGCTTTTACACGTTAGGTTGTTCCTTTAGGTAGAATTCATATTCGCATCTTTTAATGTGTTTGTTGATGACATGAGGAGATTTGCGGAATATACTTGCGATCAAGGTATTCTAGGGTCTTTGATAAAAGTTGAGATTAAAATATCAATTCTAGTTATTGTGTTGAAAACATGTTTGTGAATGAAAACGAAATCCTTGACCAATACTTTCTCATCCTTGATTCAATTTGTTTGCTTATTTCTTTATTTGCTTTTATTTAGTTTATTATAATCACAAAACTACCGGTGTTATTTATAGGGAACCGAAACAATTTGATAACCTAGACCTCTCTGTGGGATCGATCCTTTCTTGCCCTTGCTATATTTATATTTTGAGTAGTAAGAAAGTGTAATTTATTTTTGACGCTTACGACCGCGATCAACAGACTCCAATCTGTGCATGATTGACCACAAGAGATTCAAGTGGTGTTGTGCAGGTTTTAATTAAAGATTAAAGAAGATTTGAAGAGGAAGAAGATTTCTTATTGGTTTCTCATATCTTTGTTTTGCACAAATCTTGATCGGCTTGGATCCAACTAGAATCGGATTTATTCGATTGTTTAGTTGCGTGAGATCGACATTCACAATATATCTCTTTGAGATATATTTGGATTGAATGCAAATATAAACTCTGCTACTTCAGTAGTTGTTGGATAGATTGATCTAACCAGGCAAAGGAGTTTATTATCTTAACCCGGAAGAGCCTTTGCATATTACTTGAGATATCTTATCTTAAAGAATCAATAGAGTTGTTACCAAATAGATTTGTTGTTCCTTTACTGTTTGGAATACGATCCGAAGGAATTGTTTCAGTGCGTGCACTCATCGAAGTCGGAAGCGCAGAGATACTAAGGGAACTAGGGATAGTTGCTTGGTCTCAACTATACGAAGTTGGTTTAGATTTTGTATAGCGGCTTAATTGTGAGAGTATTCAATTCTGGACTTGATACCGGGGTTTTTCTGCATTTGTGGTTTCCTCGTTAACAAAATCTTGGTGTGTCATTTACTTTACCTTTCCGCAGTTATAATTGTTGTTATTATAATTTAAAGTAAATTACACAAACGTTAACTCCGTACATACTTGATAGTGATCCTATAGAGTTTGGTTAAGTCCGAACCTATTATATAGGAGAGTTTTCACAAACGTTTGTATAATTGATCTTGAGTGGGTGCATGCTATAAGTGAAGGATGGACAAATCCATTAAACGGGTATATGAGAGAAGATGGGGCATTTGCAGAGTTTGCATTTTGATTGTATTAAAATGAAAGATGGATCGATTGTGAATATGTCTCTTCCAATTATTTTTGTTATTGATGATAATGATAAAGTTGCTATTGTTGAGTCTCAAGATGTTGCTTTGGTTGGACCTAATGGAGATTTGGTTGCTATTCTCGGAAGGTAATTTCTGTATCTTATCCATACAATCTGTGAGATGACATAATTTATACTGAAACAAAGAAATGATGATTATCCATGGTTTATGTGAATTCAATATTCTTCATAACAAATTGGATAATTTAGAGGTTTATGCATAGGCATGATGATGCACGATACATTTTCCAAAAAACGATGGCTCTCTAATTGTTAAATTTGCAACTTTGCATGAGTAATAAGTTTTGTGAAGATCAAAAAGAAGCTTCATTTAGAATCTATAGGCAAAACATACCGTTATTGTGTTGCAAAAACGTGGCGATCCCTTATTTTTGGGGTGCTCCCACATCCTACGGATCGTAAACCTCTTTGGAAGTGGATTTAGACAATCAGACCATATACGACACCTTTAGTACGCATATTGAAAGCGCAATGTGAAGTTGGCATCCACTCCAACCCCGTAATAATTATTCTGTTCAAAAATAATAAATAAGTTATTTGTTGGGAATAAAATGGTCGAAACTATATATATATATAGTAGATAAGTTCTTACAATAATTATATCTTCTTGCGCATGTATGTTGCACTCTTAGTAAACATTTTGGCAGCGATATGAGCTGACAACAAAAATGTTATTATTACAAAGTAATAAAAATGCTAGAAACAACTTCATTGATTCTGATGTATGAATATATAGAATATAATAAAAGCGATTGACATAATTTCTATCATTGCTTCGCTATAAATAAATATTGATGTATGGACAAATTAAAACGAAAGATTAATGACTTACCATCTAGAAGTAGTTTGGTCTTGCTTTTCGGCACCGACAGAGCTCCTCCCTAAAACCGGTATGGTAACTCTCTTCGACTTGCAAAACGTCTTGCTAAAATGGAACAGAACTTCTCAAAGAAACCTATTTGTGTTACAAGATGTGGCAGTCATTAGTGAGGATAACTTACCGTTTAAGATAAGCAAGAAAACACATGCAAAATATATCATGTGCAAGTGTGCTACACATGCTCATTTTCTGTTAGATTAAACACACAAGTGATGTAATATAAAATACATGGGACATAACTTAATAACATCCACCTATTACTCTTAAGATAGTGATTTATCAAACTTCATAAAGCGAAACATATACAGTGTACAAGAAAGTACACATTCTATATCATCAAAAAAATTAAAGAAATCAATTGATAACCATGAATAACTTTCAGCTTGTTAGTAAAACATACAGATGAAGAAATCGAAAATCAAAGATCGAATCGATTTTATATGATCCATCCAAAAAAAATTAAAAGAAAAAACAAAATCAAAAGAGAGTTGCATGAAAATCAAAATCAAAACCTAACAAATAACAAAATGAAAATCAAAAACAGAAATCAAAAGATTGAACAAAAGATGAAACACCAAATCAATTTCGTATCATGCATTAAAAAAGAAATCCAAATCAATTTCATAACAAAAGATGATGGTAAAATGAAGTTAGCTAAATAATCTAGATGTAAAAAAGGAAAAAAATGGCTTACGAATAAGAAAACAAAGAAACAATCGATTATGTTCTAAAAAAATCAAAAAAACAAACAAGTTAATTGGTCGTCATAAATCGCTCGATGATCAATGCAAAAGATTAATAAAGTTAATTTCAAAAATAAATTAAGTTGACAGCATAAAATTAAATTGTTTTGCCAACCAATATAAGATTTTAAGGAAAGATTAATTTCAAAAACAAATAAAGTTACTTATATAACATAAAAGATCAATGCAAAAGTCTTTTGCCAATCAATATAGGATTTTGTTTGTCGATTAACATCAATAATTTTGAGATAAAAGATCTTGAAAAAACTAAATGTCAACAATATTAAAAAAAATCATAATTGATTCAGATGCATTTCCATCTATCATTTATTTTATTAAATTTATTGAAAACAATTTAATTTTATGATGGGAAAATTGGGAATATGTCCCGTTTCCACTAATTCGTTTGGGGATCTATCCCCTAACGGAAAAAATTAAGATATATATCCTGGAGAGATAAAAAAGCTGTTAAATAATTAACATCTCACATGTGTGGGATTACACGTGCTTTAATTTTACATTTTTATCCTTGACGTTTATATTTTTGCCTTAAAGCATTGAACATTCGCCCAATTTTTCCCTCGTTTGTTGAACAGTCGTCCAAATCTTGGTGAAATCACACTGTCAACATCACTTACGGAAAAATAACAGAAGACAAAAAAGATCAACTTTAGTTTTGAATGAATCTGAAATGTGAACATTCTTAAATCAAGACTAAATAATCGACAAAACAAGGTGAAACAAAGAAAAATAGAGAGCATAATTCGGTTCTTAATTAAAAATGAACGAAGAACAAACATTATCTTAATACAAGGGAAAACATTTGTATTTAAGTTTAGTACAGTATAGAAACTGCCTATTCCACTAAGACCACTTTCACCTCCAAACCGCCTAGTCCACCAGGACCACTGCCACCACAGAGACCACCAATATCCCTGTTACCACCAACACCCCCAGCGCCACCTACTCCACCAGCTACATCAACACAATCTAGAGCGCCACTGAAACCCCCAATACTGCCTAACCACCAATACCACCTTTGACAAAATTCTTTGTCTTTTGATCATTCAAACCAAGTGCAGCGGACTTGGTTGTAGCTTTGTGATGATAAACAGCTACAGATGATGAATCTACAGGGACATTACGTGCACAAGTGAAGTAACACAAAACAATAGAACTAGTAGCATCAAAACTAGAAATTGCTAAGCAATCATACTGTTGATATGCATTTCTTTGTGCGGCACCCAAGTACGGTGTAAATGTAAACCAATCAAGCATATACTGGAAGTTTTTTTTAATGGCAGCTTAGGCTATTATCTTATATATGTCTATACAACTTACATGTAACAATTAATCAAATATAAACAATAACTAACAGCAATGATATTTAACTCATAAACATGCTTGATACAAAAGCCTCAATACTCACAACCCCAATATTAATTTTACATAAACCCTAAATCGAAAGTTGCGATTAAACAAAAATTGACCAAGTTAGATGTGATATACAGACAAAATTGGAACCGGGTTGGAAGAGCTTAGTCGTTTTGAATCACCATGATCTTGATTTGACTAACTTTGGCAACTTTGATGATGAGAAAACCCCGACGTCTTTAAGATCCAAGCAATTTTTTTTTCTTCAATCATACGTAATCATCCCCAAAAACACATAAACTCACTCGATCTTCATTATTTCACTCGATCTACCTCTTTTTTTCTTTAGTCTCTCGATTTCTCTCTGTCAATAAGTTTCTCTCGATTGCTTTATGTGCAGAGAAGATGACACGGCTATTGCTCCCATACAAATGGTAAGGGTAAAGATGTCAAATTGACACACGTGTAACACTGCACATTGGGATATCAACCTCTAACAGTTTTTTTTTCTCTCTCCAGGATAGATTTCTTAATTTTTTCCGTTATGGGATAGATCCCCAAACGAATTAGTGAAAACGGGATATATTCCCAATTTTCCCTTTTATGATAATCATTTGTCTCATCATGTTGGTATGTCATTTTATGATAATTATTTAGAAAACAAGGTATTAGCCATCTGTTAACTTGTATATGAATGTGGTCAGTTGAAATCATATTTTGCATCCGGTTATTAAGCTCGCTGATTATGGAATGTCTCGAGTTCAAGGTCGACCTGGGATGCAGAATCTGGACTTACCATTGGATGGCTCCAGAGGTAGATAGTTTGAACCCATTTTTTTAAAACTTTATGTGTCATAATTATGTCAAGTCACTTCAGCTATTTCCAGTCGTTTTATGTTAAAGTATTTATTAGTTATAATAGAAGTGGTGGTGGTATTTCGATTTGTAAATTCTCATCTCTTATATTTTTTTCATGTAAGGTAATTGAAGATGCACCGTGTGATAAGAAAACTGCTGATATATTCAGTTTTGGGTGTCTATTGTGGGAGATGTTAGCAGGAAAGCTTCCATATGATGCTGCAACCCAACTAAAGGTATACATCTCAGTTCTACTTGTTTTCATTTTGTAGTTTAGCTATTTAACTTTTACTCTTATATTTTGTGTTTTACTGTTTTAGGTACAAGGTCTCCGACCAACAATACTTGAGAAGACTTATCCTCGGCTTGCATATTCTTTAAAATAGTACTAGCAACAAAATCTTAAACGGTGGCCTAAGTTATATGAAATCCTTGTTATCCTTTAACAAATTTCCAACGCATTTCACATGACTGTTGTCCAATTAGATTTTTTCTCAGAGTATTATCTCTAATTGTGGATAAAAGGTGTACTGTGTAAAAACTACCTCATTTTATCAATGCTTCAAGTAAAAAAAAAAGAAGAAGAAAATATCTCATTTTTCTACTTAGCTATTGTTACTGTTTAAAAAATACCACATTTTCTTCTACTTAGTTAATAAAGAAAACAAATTTGCAAATAAGCAGCTTAAAGTTTTATGTCATGGTGGGTTTGGACGTAGAATTTTAAAGGTGGAGATTTATGGCTTCAGGGGATTTGGTGGAATTAGGTTTCCCTCGATACGTTTGGTTGCCCAAATCCCTGAGACTTATGGACCCATATTATATGGAAATCACTATTCTGGATCTTTAGGAAGAGCTAGTGACAGGGTTTATTTCCTCGGTTCATGAAAGATTTTTCCCAGGTTCTACGTCAAAGGTTTCTGCAAATCCCCGGTTGGTAACCAAGAAACTCTATTTAGTCGAGGAAGCTTTCCTGCTGTCAAAAGAAGATATGAAAGCAAATCCTCCATATGGAGTCCGATCCCTCCCCCTAAGATTTGCTGGGAAACATATCGAGGGACTTATGAACCCATTTTTTTTAAAACTTTAAATCTCATATATATGCAATTTTAATATTTGAAGGTAATGTCAAACAGTACATAGACTTTAAAACAAAAGAATTTTACGAATCCTTAGAGCAAGGGAGAGTTGATCAAATTTGATCAAATTAGGTTTTACTATGGGTAGGGGGAACCCCCTTTCACCTCAAAGTCAATCACTATCTCTTTCAATTGAAAGACTGAGTGAAAGTCTTCCCTATACGGCTAACAATTTATAGTGTGAAATAATATAGGAGAAACGACACTTAATTTGCCGTATAAAGTTGGAAACACAAAGAGCGACTTTTGGTTTGCCGTATTTGATTCATAGAGAATTTTAGAAATTAAATCTTTTCCTCATATCACGTGATTCGTTTGCCCGTTAAATGCGTTAACAATCGTGGATAGTTGGACCAAAACACGTTAACTATTTGTTTGACTTCTGTTTTTTGTTTTTACTCAAACGGGCATCTGTTTTCCGTATAGGTTATTAATCCTCTATCGCACGATAAGGTTTGCGCTCCTTCACCTTGACTATCTTTCGTTTCGAAAGGGATAGACTGTAAAACAGTCTATCCCATAATCCTTGCTCTTAGGAATTTTAACTGAGTTTCCAAACACATAAAGGATTTACATGAATTCCAGAATTTATAATCCCATGGAATTATAAATTCCTGGAAATGGTGAATTCTGCAAACAAACCCACCATCAGTGTAATGTGCTTTTCTCTGATGTTAGGCCCGTGGCATTTTCGGATCAAGCCACCACCTTGGATAAGGCCATAGTACTTTAGATAAGTTTTTTTTTGAAGCATACTTTAGATAAGTTAGAGTAGTTCCTATGGACTCAACAAACTTCAAGTTTGTTGATTTTGCTCCCACTATGGACTCAACAAACATGAAAAATGGATGTAAAAACCAACAAATTTGTTGGTTTGTTGATTGAGATGGAACATGTAGCGCGCGCTTGATGTAAGATCGGGCGCGCTTTAAGCCAAAAACGCTGGCGCTTATCTTTCCAGCGCCCATTGTTACTTCAAACGCCATCGTTTTTGCTAAACGCGTCGCGTGTTTCATAAAAGCGCCAATGGCTGAATCTGGACGGCTGAAAACTCTTGTGATCTAACGGCTAGAATTTTTAAGTTCTATAAATACTCCTCATTTCAACTCTAAATTCACACATTCTACACTCTCAAATCATCTACAAAAATGCCTCCCAGAGTTCGTGGTGTTAGTTCACTCAACAAGAGGATTTAGCTATTTGTAGAGCCTTTATTTTTCACACACAAGATGATGTCGGTAGGAATGTAGCTGAATCGACGTTGACTTTCTGGGAGAAAGTTTATAGAATGTTCACCGCTGAAACGGGGAACCTTAATGGGCGTGATTCTGGCAGATTGTCGCATCGTTTTAGTTCAATTAGTAGTCATGTATCATAGTTCATCGCTTTACTAATAGAGAATCACAAAAATAAGCTCAACGGTGAAGCCGAACATGAAGTGGAACCCAGAACTCTAGCGATGTGGGAAGTATCTCACGGCGGCCGTCCTTTCGACTTCAATGCTTGTTTCAACATTCTTAGAGTGCTCAACAAATACAATCCCTATATCGCCCTAGGAATTCCACCACCCGCCGAGAATTGACGCCTATGTAGTAGTTTGTTTTAATCTAATATTTTTCTTTTATTCTCATGTATGATGTGGTTGTTCAATGAAGTATGTTTTTATTTATGAGATTGATGGTGCAATGTTTAATCCAGGAAAAATTTAAATTACTTATGATATTGATGGTGCAAATGTGAAGACATCCACATGTTTGTGAAGACATCCACATGTTTGTTCTTCTTCAGAAGAAGTCCGCAAATGCATAAAAGTCTTGCAACCGGGCTTTGAGCATCCACTGATTCTCCGTGGACAATGTTTGTATTCGTAATATCCATATCCACAATGCTTGTAGTGCAATAACTCCTTCTTCAATTTGGCTTTAAGTTTGAAGTTTTTGCAGAGTGTTGCAATCTTTTCTTCTTCTTCTTCTTCTTCTTCTTTTTTTTTAATCTTCATAGCATCATCTAGCATATGTGGTTCCTCTGGATAGTTGGTATCTTGACATTGAATACATCCAAGGGCACTGCATAAGACTGTGGTTATCCATGAAACATAATGGACAAACCTCTTTTGCTTCGACACATAATATTTGATTCGCTTTGCCTTTAGAAAACATGGTGGATGTTGAGAAAGAAATCTGTTGGTTTGGTTGAGAATAAAATCTAGTGCTGTATTTATAACAAGAAAATAGGTGGTATTTCAAACATGCGGTTTTAGTAAAGTCGCGCGGTTTTACTACAAACGCGAACTCCTATGGTAATTCAAACGGGCGGTTGTAGTAAAGCCGCGCGGTTTTACTACAAACTCCAACGGCTAAATTTGAAACGGCTCTAGTTTCTTTCTCGACTTATAAATTCCATTTTTCCCATCTCCAAAATCTCTTCTTCTTCTTCTTCTTCTTCTTCTTCTTCTTCTTCTTTTGTTTTAGAACTCTTAATCTCTATTACTCTGCAGAAATGTCTGTTAGAAATCGTGGTCCCAAGTTTACTGAAGATGAGGATATAACTATATGCAAAGCATATTTTTTTCATAGGGTAATTACTGGCATGGGCTCTCAAGACGGTTCTTTTTGGGAGAACGTTTTTTCAATGTTCGTCTCACTGACGGGAACCCAGGATACCGAGATGCTCGTCGATTGCGTGCTCGTTTTCAATCTATTAGGCTTGCAGTCCAGCCATTTATTGCTCTGGTAATGGAAATTGATCGAGAAAAGTTCATCGGTGTAACTAAAGAAGAAGTGATCCAAACATCTCTTGATAACCGGGAGGAAGCTCACGGTAAACCTTTTCGTTACGAAGCATGTTTTAGAATTCTAAAAGATGGTCCATCTCAAGCACATCTGTACTACACTCAAATGCCTCTCCCGGTCTTTACAATGGAAGAAGATGTTACTCTTGTTCGATCTTGGTTACATCGTATGATGAGACCAATGAACAATGACTATTTCTGGGAAAGAGTATTGGGACATTTTGTAGCATCGCGGAACGAAACCATAAGAAACAGTAAGAGCCTAGAACTAAGAATTGCATTCATCACTAAGGAAGTCAAACATTATACAGAAGTTTTGTAGATGGTTCACCGTAGCAATTCTGGATTATCCAACGAAGAACTGGTGAGTATCTTACCTTTGTCCTCATGGACTCAATTGCATCATACCAAGTTTACTAAACTTGTTGTTTATCTGTTTTACTGAAAACCATCGCTCAGACCAAGTTTACTGAAGAAAGCGGAAGAGAGTTTAAGCATTTTGAATGCTATGAACTTTACAAAGAGAATGTTGCTGGATTTGATGTAGTTTGATGTTTTTGTTGTGGTTTATTAAAATGTAGTTTGATGTTATTTGCAAGTTTAAATTGTAATAAATTTCGCTTAATATGAAGTGGAAATCTATTTTAAAATGAACGCGCAATTGGGGGATATGAAAACTAATTGGGGGATATAGCTACAAGACAAAATAGGAGTCCCAATAGCAATTCTGGGTCACCCCTTATGTAATTATTTTTTTAAATCCTAATATACCCCTCACTAATCATGTTTAGTGGTTAATAATAATTAGTAAAAAACTTAAGTATTTGGGGGATAGATTAGTGTGTGTTTTTATTTTAATTTGTGTGAGTGAGGAGTAGATGGAGAGAAAAAAAAAAAATTTGAGTGGAATTTTTTTTTTGAAAATGGAAGATGATTGTGATGAGAGAATTACCGCTAATAAGAGGTTGAAAAATTGATTTTTCTTCTTTGAATCCACCATTGTTTTAAAGTTTGAAAAAGCTTGGTGCCGGCATGGTATTCAACCAAAAACCCATGCGGGCAATTGTTGGATGTTCATAAATTGTTTGCCACTATCCGGGGTTCGGGGCGCACCCCACGATTTTTTTTCGGGGTTTTGATGTTGATTTTTGGTTTTGAGCAGTGCAGATGGCATGGTAATCATGGATTCGAGCATCTTAGGTACATGTTCCGGCATAGTATTTTGCTTAAATTTCTATGCGGAACAGGATGAAAAGTATCCGAATGTTGATTTTTTTTCACTTGACTACGGCATTGATAGGAAATTCTCGAGCATGCGGTATCATGTTCGGCATATAGTCTTCATCAATTCCGGCATGGTCTTCATCTCTTCCTTTTTGAACTTTTTTGGTATTAATCGGTCATCTATGGCATGGTCGGTTGATATGAAGACCATCTTAGGTATTGTTTTCCAGGCATACCATGTTGCTTTATTTTCTATGGGAAGTGGACCGATTAATACGAGAAAAATTCAATTCGGAAGTGATGAAGACCATGTTAGGAATTGATGAAGAACATATCTTAGGAACATGATACTGGCATGGTCTTCATCAATTAGGCATGGTCATCATCACTTTCAACATGATCTTCATCACTTAGAATAAAAAAAAATTGGTTTCCAAAGTGAGGAGAAGAGAATTTGATATAGAGTGGGAGAGTTTAGAATTTGAAAGGTCATCATCACTTTCGGCATGATCTTCATCACTTAGAATAAAAAAAAATTGGTTTCCAAAGTGAGGAGAAGAGAATTTGATATAGAGTGGGGAGAGTTTAGAATTTGAAAGGGAATGGGAAATATTTGGGTTTCAAAGCTCCACCCCTAAATAAGATTAATAAGAAGTGGAGATGGAAATGGGGGATATGATTTTGTTTTTTGATTTTAAGTTTTTGATTTTTATTTTGTGGGAAGGGTATTTTAGTATTTTTGCCCCCAAAAGTCACCCCTTAGCACACACCATGGGTTGGGGGAAGTAATTCATATCCCCCAATTAGATTATATATCCCCCAATTACGCGTTCTTTAAAATCTAAATATTTTCATTCATTGATATTACTGCCGATTCTTTTACAAGATATATAAACTTATTAGGCAATAATAAAACGTACTAACAACTTCAATAAAAATCAAGTACAAGTTTTGGCCTCCTGTTTATCTTCATTTGACGTATCTTCCATTCAACGCGCTCTTTCATAGTTTCGCCTTTGTTTTTGAATTTTTTGTTGTTAACTTTCAAAACTGAAGCTCTTCTTTGCCTTTTCGCGGAACATTTTCTTGGAGCAACTTCAAAAAATTGCACTCCCTCTTACAATTTTCAATCTTTTAAAACTCCCACATATCTTAAAACAACAACTTCAAGTTTTGCATCACAAAAAGTGTGATCGGCCATTTCACCAACAATAAACTAAAAAATTGAAATAGATTTTAGAAGAGAAAATTCAAGATAAGTGAATTTTGGTGTGAGTGAATTGTTTAAAGATGATGGTAATTTATAGAGGTAAAAAGTGAAATTTGAATTTTAAAAAACTACCCGTTGGCGTTTGTAGCAAAAACGCCAGCGCTCTACGTTCGAGTGTCGCGTTTATGTTCCAAACGCCAGCGCTTGTGCTTTCAACGCCGTCGTTTAACCTTCACACGCTGGTGTATGTCCTTAGCCCGCGAATGTTCAACTGCTCGTTGCTTTTCCATAGTGGAGAAACCTGTTTGGCCATCCACCTTGCACGACAAAATTTTCAATTTGGCCATTGCCATAGTAATTGCCCTTAGCATTCAACTGCATAGAGTACGTTTCAAAATATGGTATTTAGAGAGGCGTTAATGGCGGCATTAAATCCTTGAAAAATACCACGACAAACTTGTGGACATCCTTGAATGTTTGGATTCTTGCTCACTTTTAATCTTCTCCACTAAAATGTCACCAACAATACTACCTTTTTGCAGTCTTCTTGAGATCACTACTATTACAGAGTACAGAGTGTACAACCCCAAATTAAACGGATCTTCAGAAAACCCAAAAGCAAAAAACAAGTCTTTAACAAATGGCACTCACATTTAGAGCAAATTCTATAACAACAAATCTCACTTTACACAGCTCCACAAATAAACCCTTTTCTTCTAAGAAAACCCTAATCCCTACAAAAATCAAAACAAGACCCATTTATCATTTCAACTCACTAATCAGTTTTGTTCCTTCGATTTCTTCTTCTTCAATGTCTGTGAAAAATGGTGGTTTATCTTCTACTGTGATCAAGAGTTCTCTGATTGATCCAGATGGTGGACCACTTGTTAATCTGGTGGTACCTAAAAGTGAAAGAGATTTAAAAAGAAAAGAAGCTGAATCAATGCCAAAAGTTAAGATTACTAAAATTGATCTTGAATGGGTACATGTAATTAGTGAAGGATGGGCAAATCCATTAAAAGGGTTTATGAGAGAAGATGAGTATTTACAGAGTTTGCATTTTAATTGTATTAAAATGAAGGATGGATCAATTGTGAATATGTCTCTTCCAATTGTTTTAGCTATTGATGATAATGATAAAGTAGCTATTGCTGAGTCTCAAGATGTTGCTTTGATTGGACCTAATGGAGATTTGGTTGCTATTCTCAGAAGGTAATTTCTTTATCTTATCCATACAATTTGTGAAATGGCATAATTTACACCAAGGCAAAGAAATGATGATTATCTGTGGTTTATGTGAATTCATTATTCATCATAACAAACTGGATAATTTAGAGATGTTCATAAGCATAATGAATGATAAATATTCAGAAAACGATTCTTACATTTCCAATTTCATTATATCTGCTTGTGCTGAATGTTGAGGTTCATAGAGTAGGTTTTTGGGAGTTAACTGTGGACATATTTGTTTTGCAGTGTTGAAGTATATAAGCATAATAAAGAAGAGAGAATTGCTAGAACCTGGGGAACAACAGCTCCTGGATTACCTTATGTCGAAGAGGTGATAACACCAGCAGGGAATTGGCTTATCGGTGGGGATTTGGAAGTTATAGAACCTATTAAATACAATGATGGTCTTGATCAGTACAGGCTTTCTCCAAGTGAACTACGCCAAGAATTTGATAAGCGTGAAGCTGATGCGGTTTTTGCTTTTCAGTTGAGAAATCCTGTACATAATGGTCACGCATTATTGATGAATGACACACGTAAGAGACTTTTGGATATGGGTTACAAAAATCCAATCTTACTGCTTCATCCCTTAGGTGGTTTTGTGAAGGCTGATGATGTGCCATTGGATGTTCGGATGGAGCAACACAGCAAGGTCAGTGCCACTGATTTCATCCACTCTGACAGTTCCTTATTCAGTATAAACTTGTTTGAGTTTCTAATGTTTTAGTTATTGTAATTTCTTATTCCTTTCAGGTTCTCGAAGATGGTGTTCTTGATCCCAAGACTACTATTGTTGCTATATTCCCATCACCCATGCACTATGCAGGGCCAACTGAAGTACAATGGCATGCAAAGGCAAGAATAAATGCAGGGGCTAATTTCTACATCGTTGGTCGAGATCCTGCTGGTATGGGTCATCCAACAGAGAAGAGGGATCTGTATGATCCAGATCATGGGAAAAAGGTTTTAAGCATGGCTCCGGGCTTGGAGAAGCTTAACATTTTGCCATTCAAGGTATATGCCGAAACACTTATTCATTGTTAATGTTAATCTTTCCTTCATTTTCTGTTTATTCATTGCCTTTAGTGCTTCAAAGTTGGTTTGGCACAAATCATATTGTTACGAAAAATCTAAAATGTAGAACTTACTAAATCTGGGTTGTAGTGGTAGTTAAATTATCTCGTCCGTTGAATTGTTTTTTCTTTTTGTTGCTGCTGATTCGTAAATACTAAATAAGGCTTTTGAAATCCCATATAGAACTAGTGATCTCAGTTTGAGTAGTTAAAAATGAAGTTTACGCGTTAAGTAATACCTAGAGAACATTTATATGCTATGTGGAGTGATTTTCAGGTAGCTTTTGCTTATCGAATAACCTTCAAATATTACCAATCTTTCACAGCATGTAAAACTTAGCTTCATTAGTTTCTTAGAAAACTTCCTGCTTTTTTTTTATTCATATAAAGGACAATACTCAAATGTTTGCTGGACTTATATGCCAAACTTATTTCTTCAACTGCTTGCTATGCTTTTATGTTTTTTTTTTTTTTGTATTGCTGAGCTCTTTTTTCCATCTTACACCTATTTGTACGCCTTATCTTTCTCAGGTGGCAGCTTACGACACAGAAGCAAAGAAAATGGCCTTCTTTGATCCTTCACGAGCTAAGGATTTTCTGTTCATCTCCGGTACCAAGGTAAAAGAACTACTGTTATATCAGGTTCTTATGTCTGTCTGCCGCGAGATTTATAGTAGCATATATGTAACACTAGAAGAAAAAATGCTGGCACTTATTGCCTCGAAGAAGTTTTACCCTTGTGTATAAGACTCTGATGCTCTATTCATGTTAATATTGCTGGCTATCAGAATCCCTGGTTTTTGTTTTCTGGTGTGTCTGTGGTAGCTGCTATGAATGTGGCACTCTTATCTTTTGTTGGCTAAGCTGACTTTGGTTTGGATAAGCCAGAGTCTAATGAGGCTAACATGCAGTTTTGAGTTTGAAGCAGATCCGATGTTAATGACTTTCTTTTTGCTGCATGAAGATTAGAAAATTCTTGTTTTAACCCGGAATTATGTATGTATCTAGTAAATCACACTGGACTTGTCATTTTTTAATTTCAGATGCGTGCGTTCGCTAAAAGCGGTGAGAACCCTCCTGACGGTTTTATGTGCCCTGGGGGTTGGCGTGTGTTGGTAAATTATTATGCAAGTTTGCAAAATGAAGAGAGCCAGCAACCTGCTGCTTTGTCTTCCTGAACAGACAGTTGAAGCCAGAGTTACCATGAGCTGAATTTTGCGGGAGCAAGCGTAAAGTGTCTACTGTAAGTTAATAGGGTTTGATGGAGCAATATTCCTAATAGGAGTTTCTGTTAGCCAATATAACCAACTTTTATAAAGTGCATCTGTACTGATTTTCTTGGTTTTGTTTCTCCATTTACTGGGCGAGTGTTGGAAAGAGTATTCTACCTACTAATACAGCTTTCATCCATATGATTTTTTCTGTTGAAGTTGTTCAAGAGAATGAATGAATGTATAAAAGTTCATTCACGTTTGTTTTGACTACTTCTTGCTAATAATAAATCTGGTCCCTTATTCTCATTTTGATGTTTTGTCTCTTAGATTTATCCTGTAGCATGATGTTCTATGTTACTAGGGTCACTTACTTGTGCACAGCTATATCTTTCCTTATTCTATGACTGTCCAATGCTTAATTTTGTACTAGTGTGTATCCCCTCACATCTCCTTGTTACTCAGCCTATAGTTTTATAAAATTTCTCTGCAATATGTGTTAACTCTTTTTTATTCCAATGTAGTTCATATAGGGTGTTATCTTAGATGTCCTTTTACTTTTATTTGAGGTCTAACATTGTTGAGATTCTGAATTCAAGAGACATTGTGGTCAATCAGTTGATTGTTATCCATTGTCACATAGATAGAAGTATACAGGAGAAAGTTTATACTCTGGTTTCAATGTCAATATCTCCCAAAACTTTACAGTTGTGACAAGCAAAAAAAACTCTCATTTTAGAACTGACAGGTTAGAAGCATTAAATTGATTGATCACTTTAGCCCTTAATAGTATGGAGGACGGTGGTACTCTGGTTTCAATGTTAATATCTGCCGAAAATGACTGACAAAGAATTCTCATTTTAGAACTGACTGTTAGCAGCCTGCATCAAATTGCTGAATCACTTTACCGTTTAGTAGTAGGAGAAATTCTGAAATTTTCGAAGGCCTTCGCGTAAATCAGCTTTGGGCAGTCACTAACTTCTGTCTCTTAATCATTTTGTAATTCTGTGGGTAGTAGAGAAGTGGCAGGTTTCTAGCAGCCGAGTTCAAGTGACTGGTAGCCTCCAAAAGCAGGACTGAATGGTCAATTAATGGTAGTACTCAGTAGGATCAGAATCAGGTGAGAATATCTTTCTATGACTTTTAGCTGTTTTGTGTCATCTTCTCTGCATGGAATTCTAAGACCACCAGCTCTGCACTCTTCCTCTGACTCACATAACAACAAGTCCTGGAATGAAGCCTGGTTTAAGTAAGCTAAAGGTACCATAACCCGCTTCTTTTCTCTTCCAACATAAATGGCAAAGTGACCTTCCAGGACCCCTTTTTTAGATGCCAAAGCCAAAAAGATTTTGATTTTGATTTTTTTTTTTGCACCAGACATCACTAGAAGACGAGCCCCAATATCTTATATGCAACATAGAAACAGGCAAGCAGATTGAGGAAAAGAAAAAGGAAGACTTTAGACAATTTTTTTCTTAGAGGTTTAGGTATCTAATGCCATTGAGCAGCCATCCAAAACACGCAGTTGCTGAAGGTCATGGACCAGGCTGTCTGTTGACGAAAACCTAAGACTAGATCTCACATGGCTTTGTCTGAGGAGTGAGGACTTATCATCAACCAGGTAGGCAGGTACCATTTTCAATATTTAGGGATGTGCAGGTCCTAGTCAACTCTCTAAGACTTTGTAAAGTTCATATCACTATTTAGAAATCCCTCTGTCAAATGTCAACCAGAAAAACCTCAAGACTTTGTCCAAGGCTGCAAATATACAAATAGACTATCTATTTGAAGAATATTAATCCGTATGGCTTTACTACACTCTGAGAGCTACACATCCATGTGATGATGTTGGTGTTCAGGCAAATTGAGGAGTATATAATCAGATCCTACTTTAATAGAAAGTGATACTAATTATGCAGAAATTGACTATCTGTATCTGTCATGACTTGCAAGCTACTTTGTAAGGAGACCACAAAAATGTTTATCTATCTACTTGAATTAGAAAATAGGAAAAAATGTCACGTAAAGAGTAGAACTGTCATTAATTTACACCATCAAGGTTCATGGAGGTGTGTTTCTAAGCCAATCTGAACTGTAGGTGGGGATTTTATATCTTTACATACGCCTATTTTACCGAGTTGTTATTTTTAAGTAACTTTCTGAATGGTCCTTCGCGCTAACAGCATGTTCTGATGTGATTTTTTTTTTTTTTTTGATGCACAATATAAGAGGGTTCAGATGAATTGCCGTTTCTACAGTTATTGGTTATTTAGTAGTAGACTATACATGCAGAAGATATAGCAGCCTCATGCTCATCGATATTGTTTTTCTTGTTGTTGTGTTTTTTATACTCATCGACGTTGTTAGTGTCTCTGCTGAACCATTTTTTCTGCAGTATGTACTTTGAAGTGGTACCTGATAAACTACAACAGAAGGGGGAAGGTTTCTTCCTATTAAAGATGGTAAGCAATAAGAACTTCCATTGTTAATTGCAGTCTATTCCTTCATTAACAGAATTTACATGGCACTTGATTAAGGGTACATTACTGAAAAGTAGTTTTAGTTCAACGGGTAAAACCCATTTCCTTCAGCTTTGGTTAGAATGTCGAATCAGCTTTTAATAGGATCCTATAGCCGGATGACCACATTTACATTTGTATATTACTAGTTTCTCTCTTCATGAGCTATTTAAATTACTAGTCAGATGAATAAAAGTGTCTTCATCACATGGAATAGTAAGACCACCCTTCCGATGTGCGAACCCAAATTCTTCTTCTGCTCGACTTAGTAAGTCCTGAAATGAAGGATGATTCAAAATAGATATAGGAACTACAAAGCGCTTCTGATTCTCTCCAACATAAACAGCAAAGTGACCTTTTGGGACATCTGCCAGAGTCATTGCAGCAGAAGGAGAGCGCCGAAGAATCTGCTTGGCAAGTGATTTCCCTGGCAGGCGGAGACCCATGACTTCTATATGAGTTAAGAAACAAAGTAGAGTGAATCTGAGATAAGGGTCTGATAGAAGATGATATAGAGAGGTATGTGTTGATAGGCTTAGTGGAAATTGGTTGCCTTATGCTATGACTATATACATAGTGAGCTTGTAGGCATCTGTGGCCATCGACAAAATCCTGTCAAGTGGAGCTAATGGTGAGAAGCCTTGGCCCATGGGGTTTGTTGAGAGGCATAAGCCATCAGACATAGCATAGTCCTGTCTTTCAACTTCTTGTCAGGACTTGACAACTGAAGGGTCCCTTCAAAGTTCCAAATATCTTTTTTGTTTCCATCGCTTAGTTTATTGAGAATATGTCTGTATTAAGATCTCTCCTTCTCAGATTTGCATTCAAATTTTGACTTGTAATGTGAAATGAGATTTGATGACCCATTAGGTACGCGTCCTTCGTCTGGTAGGTACGCGTCCTTCATCTAGTAGTTATCTCATCTAATCCATCTAATCCCTTCTTTTCTTCGTGTTTTTTCTCTTTTAAGTGCTTATTCAATGTTTAAGCATATCTCTTACAAGGTCTTTGTCCAAGTATAGCCAAAGTCCTTACTAGTACTAACGTAATCACCAATATTGCAGTACAACAGCAAACAAAAAGCTGTACCTCATGTGATGATGTTTGTTTGTAAAGAGCTCCATTCTGGGAAGTTAAGGTAGGGCCTGTATGCATTAAAACAGTTGGGAGAGATTAAATTGATGCTGCAACAACCATCTGTCATGCAGTATTTGTTTTCGTGAGTAAGCGAATAGTAGCAATACATTGGATGGAAGCGTTTTTGTTTCTTTTAAAGGGAGTTAAATTGCTAGTGTCGACAGGATATTAGGAAGACTGTGAATTGAATCTTGTGGTAAGAAGATATTAGCTAGCAAGGTGTCATGACTTTTGATCTTACAACAGTCTCTAGAAATAAATTGGATGACTCTAATGCATCTTGCTTAACTATTATACCAGCATTTTGTTCTGATGTCTGCTGCTTTAGTTTCTTCGCCTTTTTTCCGCTGTCCAATCAGTAAGAGCATAATTAAACTTTTTTTCACATTGATAGCAAGAGAACGTTGACAGCAATTTTGCCTTATTGTTGATGAACTGGTTTCTTTTTAGATTTTCACATTCTTAGCAAACCAGTTAAGTTGGATTAGCTAGAAGCTAGATAGAAAAAATCCAAAACTGAGTTAAACAGTAGTTCAGTTAAACTGTTGAGATCCTCTCTGTGACGTATCCTATCCAAGTGGACAGTTTAGTTGGTTTCCTTTTGTAAGTTGACACTGTTAGCAAAGTTTTGTAATTCCCAGTTTACTTGGTGAATAACCTGAATTTATGATGCAGTAGATTATACGATGAAATAAATTACTCCTTCCGTCCGCTTTATATAGGCGGAGGTGGGTTTTCAGTGCTAGTCAAGATTCAAGTGTCTGTTGGATTGTAAGGAAAAGTTTCTTGCATTAATAGATGTTAATTTTCTGCAGGAGAGTCTTTTTTGTTACTCTGCCCAGTCGGTTACATAAAGAAAAGAAGTTTTTATACATGGATTGGGAAAAAACCCTCTTCTAAAAAATATTGTTAGATGAACATAAACTTGAAACTGTGGGGGGAATTAGATGACATTAAAAAGTTAATACGGCACTTTGTTCTTCCTCGTTGATCATGAAGCATTTAAACGAGACGTGAGATCTAGGAAAGCGGCTTCTTTGCATGGAATTGTCAGAGCTCCCATTGGATGATCGAACCCAAATTCTTCTTCAGCGCGACTAAGTAGAATCTGGAATGAAGGATGGTTCAAGTAAGAAACAGGAACCACAAATCTTTTCATTTCTGTCTCTCCCACGTAAACAGCACAGTGGCCTTTTGGAACCGGTGATGTAGTGGATAACTGGTTTCGTGTAAGAAAAGATTGTAATCTGACAATCTGCTTGGATTGAGGAATCATTGAACGCAAACGAATACCCATGGTTATTCTTGAAGCAAAAAAGAGGGGATCGGAAATATCAAGAGATTGGTAGTCCAAAAACTGAAAGCTAGTATGACACTTTGGAGAATTACAGGTTTAGAATTGGAGATGAGTGGGTTGGTTCAAGTGTGTCCTGTATTTATAAGGTGAGACTATGACTTTCTTTGTCCTCCTGATGTTTGAAAACAGTGGCAGTCCAGTAAGGCTAAGGGACCTACCTTCTTCAATGACCACATGGCAATGCTCATTGGCCATCTCTCACATCCCATCCATTTGATGAGCATAGTAGTCCTCCCACTTGTACGAATGAAGTCATTTAGTTTGATATGAAAACGAGTACCTTTGGAACGAAGGTACCATGCATGAACAAGAAGACGGACTAAAACAAGTACATGTGATATTGTTATATTTTTCAACTAAAAAAAGAAAAAGAAAAATATATATTATGACCTCAAAATTTTCAATGATTTTGAAACAGAAAAAAGAAGAAGAAAACATTTGCCAATGAGTAATAACTGAATGTATGCATCTGTCCAACATAGAATGCTTGTTTGTCTCATCTTACAATTCTATGATAATGGATGACATTTGTACATGGAGATGAATGATGATCGATTATCTCTGTATATCGGCTGGCAAGGTTGATTATTATTATCCTTGTAGAGATAGAGTCTCTAGACTGTGCAAGGAATTCATGTATTAATTTAATTGGTTATTGCACCATGTCTAAATGTCGTCGTTTACTAGATCTTTTGGTTCTATTGTTTCGTACTTTATCTCCCAGTTGGTAATATAGTATAGTGGTTATTGTTGCCCTGTTTACTGGATTCTTGGAATAGTTTTGTTCCAAAATGGTTTTAGCAAGCAATCTAAATTTTATCAGGTTAAAGGGACTCAAATCATGGAAACTGTCCACACAATATGTTGTTTAGACCATCCATTTGCTTCTGCAAGAGCAAAAACAGGTCTCAGAATGGCTCATTACTTTGGGCGAGAGTACACCCATTCCTGGCTTCCCAATACTGTATCAGTAAGAGGAGGGACCGAGGCTTCTTCCATATCCTCATATATATACTTCAGACGCCATAACCCAAAAATCTATCACAATGACCACTGGTGTGTATTTGTTCACCGGGAAAGTTTTGGTCCATTCTCATTTCCTGGCCTAGTGATTTTTTTGTTTTCTTTTTTTGAAACTGATTAGTGACTGATTTTTTCATACATACGTTCCAGTTAATTGCTGAGACTTCTAGTTTTGAGGTTGAGATTTAGATTTAAACAGCAGTGAACTGTAAACATAATAATCAAATGCAGGGAAAAATCTAAGTTGGTTAAATGTTTACATCTGACAAAACGTCAGGGTTAGTCTAGAACTGAAACAGAACTCTTGAATAAACTCCACCACCTAGAAAAAGATTCTGTGTACACCAAGATTTTCTGACATGAAATCTGCTTAGATTGTTGCGTCACCTTACAGTACTTTATTATTGGAAAATTGCAAGAGACAAACTTTTATGCAGTCATTTTTTTTTCTTTTTCTTTTTTTTAAGCCTTTTTATGCTTGGTTTGTAATACTGTAATCTTGCATCACATGTTCATGAATTAACTTACCAGATTGTACAAGAAAGTCTGTTTTAATTAAATCTATGAAATTTTCTCCTTTTAGTTAAGTATTGATTCAAAAAGATAAAATTTTAAAATAACGCCTCATGTTCGAGACTTGTACAAGTATAACCCTTAAACCCGGGAAAGTGTGCTAAAACATTTAGATAGAGGGCATGATTAAGATAGCTACGTACAGGTGTACAGCTGCTTATCCTTTTGGTTACTTAATTAAGTACATTCCTCACATTTTGCAATATAAGTTCAAGAAACTGTGAAGTTGCAATGATCTTTATGCTAAAACCACAATAGATCAAGATTTTGTAACTTTGTATTAATGATGCGAAACATTTTTTTTTTTTTACATTGGTTATTGGAAATTAAACAACCCTCTGTCTAGAAAATCAATTCCTAAATCTAGCTAAATGCTAAAACTATTTGGTTAGTTCGTCTCGCTGAATGGTTTTGTTCTTCTCGTTTCACGAAGCATTCAACTGGGATGTCAGATTTAAGAATGTTGCTTCCTTGCAAGGGATTGTGATGCCCCTCATTGGATGATCAAATCCAAACTCTTCCTCAGCATGATGTAGTAAATCTTGGAACGAAGGGTGGTTCAAGGTAGATACAGGAACAACGAACCTTTTCTTTTCAAAATCTCCCACGTAGACAGCACAGTGCCCTTCCGGAACATCTACTACTTGGCTCCGAGTAAGAAGAGATTGTAACTTTAGAATCTGCTTGGATTGACAAACAATTGAACGTAATCGAATACCCATTATTGAGGTGAATAGAATGAAAAAGAGATCTCAAGAAGTGGATTGCTGGAAGTAAGCTGAAAGCTCAAACAATTGGAATGAGGAGATGAAGACTTGAAGTTGAAGATGGACGATTCCAACTAAATGTGTATTTATAAAGCGTTGTCGTTTCAAGTGGACTTGCGTGCATTAAAAACACGCGGCAGTCAGGACCTACCAAAATTTAATTATCACATGGCTTTGCTCATGCAACTAACATATAAACCTCTCTAGCTAATCCAATGCATGGTTATGTAGCCCACACTCCCCACTTGTAGCTAACACAGAAAAACTTGGCCATGTGATACTGTTAGTTCTCAACAATCAGAAAAGGAAGATGACATATTTCTGAACCTACTTCCAAAATAGTGAGGAAAGAAATGATTGAAACAGAATAATAATGGCATCATTTTTTGCCTGCTACGTCCTCTCCCTTGTCATATCATATAAAACTAATAAGACTGGTCATGAAAGGCAGCATAATTTAGTAGCAGATTCTCCTGTCTAGCATGTTAATTTCTTGATTTTCTTTATGTGTTCTTAACAAACTGTCCATTTCTGTGCAGGTCCGTCCATATGTTTAAGTTGTTGAGATGCAATTGGTGTATATCTTAACAACGAATATATCTAGATTATTCATTTGGACAAGCTACTACTTATGCTGGTACAAGGACATTAAAGCCAATCCTGTTATCCCATTTGACTTCCATACTAAAAAGTTTATATAAGGGTCCATTTATATGGCATTTTCAAATTTTGATACCAAACTACTGTTCCAGCATACACGGTTAAGCATTTCAGTTTTTAGTCAAGAAGATACTTAGGTTTGGTCAGCATTAAGTTCTGGTCTAACAGTGTTCACAACGTAGGAAGGAAGAACGTACATACCATCTTATCTTTCAAATTGGGTCTAATTATGAATGCTCTTTATTAACTTATGAAGGTACGCGAAGAAAATTCGTTAAGAAGTTGTTGGCTATGGTTTAATTTTAGACGTTTGAAAATTACAAGCACCGAACTAGATGTGAGCTACCTAGCTACAAGAAGACTACAATTGCTTCTCAGTGTAAACTTGACTATCTGTTGCTAGAGTTCATGTAGAACCATATCCCTCCCACACATTGTAATTATAATAATTTCGTTTTGATTAGTAAAAATTTTCCTTAAGTTTGGAACATGAAGCATATTGGTTAGTTTGAAAGAACAGAATGATGACAGACTCTGACGTTGCGGAGCTTAACTGGAAGGTCTAAGCTCATCAGGTAATTAAAAGCAACAAGGTATATCAAGATTCTATGATGTTTATATTTTTTTATGCAAAGATTCTATAATGTAAATAAGTGGATTTATGGAAGTAGAATTATTGTATTAAATGATTCTTTAAATGGGAGAGTCTTTACTAACTCTACACAATCAATTAAAGAAAAATAAACAAAGTTTTTTACATGGGTTGCATTGGAAGCAACCCTCTATCTCAATATATTCCTATTTGCAAGTGCTTAGATTATCAGGTTCGTGCTCCTTCCTCTTTCATGATGCATTCAACTGTGACGTAAATTCTATGAAAGTAGCTTCTTTGCAGGGTATTGTGAGACCTCCCATCGGATGATCGAAACCGAACTCTTCCTCTGCACGACTTAGTAAGTCTTGGAAAGTGGGATGATTCAAGTAACATACTGGAACGATGAACCTCTTCTTTTCAATGTCTCCGACATAAACAGCACAACACCCTTTAGGTACATCTGTTAATGATGCTGGTCGAGTGATAAGAGATTGTAGTTTGAGAATTTTCTTTGATTGCGAAACCATTGAGCGGAAACGGTTACCCATTGTTGAAGTGAAGAGAAGGAAAAAGTGATTTTAAAAATGGCTTCTATAAAAGAAAGCTGAAAGCTGTATGAGTTCGAATTGAGTTAGATTTTAATTCGTAGATGGCTATGACTAAGAGTAACTTAGCTCTATTTATAGAGTTTGAGATAGTGTTAGGTTCTCTAGTTGCCCTTTCAAGTGGATTTTCTGCGCAATCAGGTTAGTTTCCGGACCTACCTGCTTATTAGGCACATGGCTTTGTACATTCAATCCAACAAGAATCTGTCCGGCACTCTCTTGCATTCATCCTATCCAGAGCTGCAGTCCACAATCCCACTTGTGGCCGTGAAGGCAAAATCTGAATAATAAGCAAAATCTAGTCCATGACTCCATGTGAAAACTGATACCTTATGTTTCAACAATCAGAAAATGAGTGCCCAAAACAACATGAAACTGACTAATTGTTGCATGTAGAAATGGCATAGCCGCATATATAGTGACATGATTATTGCCGACATGCATGGCTTATTATGAATTTCCTAATCTACTATATAATTGCTTGTTTTCTGCTCACGGAGATCTTTCCCCGTCATCGAAAGGATTGGTCATCATCGATACATGAAAATATAGCAATACATTTTCCCAAAATCTCCTGTTAGATTCTTGTTTCTCTTCTTTCATTTTTCATATGAATGGTCATAACGAGTTGTCCATTTTTTAGGTAGGCATGCAGGTCTACTTTGAGGTTGACCAAACACGGCGTGGGTCCATATTCTTGAGCCATTGAGAGTTTTCTAGATCATCCACAATATTCTAGATCATTCACGGTTGAGTTTTTGAATTTTCTAGATCATCCACAATAATGTCATATAATACAAGCTAAGAAACAAAATGGGCGTTAAATAGCCCAAAGAACTTCCTGAGAAGCAGAAAAATGAAAAGCATGTTTTGAGTTGCATGCATGCATGCGTAGCTAGTTCTAACTTGAACTCCTTTCAAGCGTTATACAAGAAGGAGCACAGACTTAAACGCTCATACTGTAATCATAATATCCGTACACACGCCTTTAACAACATGAGTTTTAGTTTGTGGAAGAAGAAGCTATTGGAAAGCATGACCCTAACTCACTAAGGGCGTTTCTATTGAATCGTATACGCTATAAAAACGAGAGAATTGAGCAAGTACAGACATCTCATAGCTAGAGACGAGTGTAAAATGGCATATACGGTGAAAAGGAATTTCTTACTGCATTTGTGGGCAATCTTCGGGATTCTCATGCTCATGTGGCTCACTATTTCGGTAGAGGCGCTTCCCTTTCCCTTTCCCCCCGAACCAAAAAAAGTGAAGTGCAATTTAATCCAGTATATCGGATGCTACTTGATATGGCAATTTTGCCCAGTGCAGTGTCCCAGTGCCTGTTTAATGGACTGTGCCACCTGCAAACCTGTTTGTAGTAAGTACTAATGTTTATTTTGGCAGTTCATCAGAAAACTATTGTTTTTCCCTGCTTTGGTTAAAAAAGAAAAAACTTACAAACATGAACATACATTTGCATGTTTAGTTACTAAAAGTTTTGTTGTTGACATATATTTCTTTTCTGTTGTGACTCAAACTAGGCTGTGACTACCCAGGCGCTGTGTGTCAGGACCCACGGTTTGTTGGTGGAGACGGAATCACCTTCTACTTCCATGGTAAGAAAAACCAAGATTTTTGTTTAGTCTCTGATGGAAACTTGCACATCAATGGTCATTTCATTGGAAAGAGAAACCCGAAAATGAAGCGAGATTTCACTTGGGTTCAATCCATTGGCATTCTCTTTAAAAACCACCAACTTCTTGTGGGAGCTAAAAGAACATCTAAATGGGAAGAAAACGTTGATCACCTAGAATTGTCATTTGATGGTAAATCTATCTTTCTTCCACACAACGAAGGTGCAAAATGGCAATCAACAAAAGGACAAAACGTTATGGTTACTCGTACTAGTAATACAAACGGCGTCACTGTAGAAGTTGCTGGAAATTTCAAAGTCACAGCAGTGGTGGTTCCAATTAGTGCGGAAGAATCGAGAATCCATGGTTATGATATTAGTGATGAAGATTGTTTTGCTCATTTGGAACTCAGTTTCAAATTCTATAGATTAACAGATAAAGTAGACGGTGTTTTAGGTCAGACTTATAGGAGCAACTATGTTAGCAAGGTGAAGATGGGAGTAACAATGCCAGTTATGGGAGGCCATCACAAATATGTATCTTCTCACCTCTTTGCTTCTGACTGTGCTGTTTATCAATTTCATGGACATCGAATGATGCTTGGAGTTGGTAGCAATGATTCAGTTGCCGAGTATCCAGCCTTGAAATGCAGCAGTGGAATCCACGGAAATGGGGTTGTTTGCAAGAAATAGAGGAACTATTGAAGGAGCGGCCGAGCGGGAGTAAGAAATTATGAGAATAAGGTGCAAAGCGTTAGGCTTAGGCCCATATATTGCAATGTAATTTCCATGTTGTTTTTGTTTTTGATAGCTAGGAAGTTCAAGTTCCCTTGTTAACTAGATATTATCCGTGCCATAACGACAAATTTTATTCAGGGTTATCTCTTATCAAATTATATTCTGGATTATTGAAAATTTAGATGATTGAAAATGCAAACATTGTAGGAAATCCCACAACTACACCCTTGAATAATCTATAGAACAAACTATGAAATCATAATGAATAACACTTATAAGAGTTATATTAAGTTTTAGAAATCAATACAAAGAAAGAAGATAAAACCCTAAGCAAATAACTTTCTCTCTCTTAAAGTTCTATCTCAACTCTCCAAAAAGATCTCTCCCCAACACAGTGGTAGTTGGTCATATATATAGGAGTTTTACATAGTGGAGGACAACTAATAAAGCCCCTATTTTTGGATCTGACGTGCGATGTCTTCGCACGCTTATGTTGGGTCTTATCGCACGTGTTCTTTAACTTTGCACAACTTCCACACTCTACTCGTGACTTTATGACGTCATTAGCTTCGTCATCCGGAATATGCTATGTGCGAATGATTTCGCCCCCTTATAATAATACCACTTCGCGTGATAACTGTATGTGCGATATTTTACCCCTACATTTTGCCTCTTCTCTTAGCGATCTTTGTTGAAGAAAGAGCGATGAGAGGAATTTTTCTTAGTCACTTTTCGCACCTTTACATACCATTTGCTGCACCCTAATAACTTTTCCTATTCTCTTCAACAGACAAGTTTCCGAATTTTCGGTGTAACCGTTCACACGTTCTCGTCTTTGTACTTTTCACCGACACGTATCCTCTTTCACCTAGCCCAACCGGTCATCTTCTTTCCAATTTAATCTTGCTTGAGAGAGGGATTCACTTTTTTCTTCCTCACCAACTTTTTCATTTTTGCCTTCTCTGAATCTTCATCCTTGTTCTTCCTGCTAGTGTTGGCATTCTATGGATTCTTCACAAAGGTTCGTTTTATTTCTTCTATTATTTTTTGTGTAGTATATAATTTGTGTTTTATTCACGTTTTTGCGCTGTCACTGTTGTTCTGCTACTGTTCTTCATGTACCACCATTATTGTTCTGCTGTTGTTATTGTTCCGATGATGTTATTATTCTAATAATTCCCATACTGGTGCTGTTGCAGCAAAGTTCCTTCCTCCGGATCTCGTTTCACCATTCTAAACCCTAATTCTTCTTCAAGGTCCAAAGATGACAAATCTTTCAAGAGGAAGCATTCACATAACAAGGTAGTAAGAAACACCTTATTCCTTTTAAACAATATTGTTGCCTCTGTTTCTTATCTGCATTTTTATTCGTAGGATGACACGAGAGAGAGCGAAAAGAAGCCTAAAAGAAGCAAGCAACCTCCTGCGATTAATACTCACATGGCCCTACTTAGCTTCAAAAAGAAGCCTAGTTCCTCACAACAGGTGTCTTCTGGTGGGACTGCCCCTGTCACTCAGGTGAATACAGCCGCTTCTGATCACGCGAATGCTACCACATCTTCACCATCTATTACTTCTTCTCAAGCGAACACTATCACAAGTTCGTTATCCTCTGCTCCTACGGATGATTTCTTTCAGAATCTTTGTAAGGACCTTATCCTTTCAGCCTCTCCGAATCTCTCTTCCTTTTCAAGAATGATTGCTACTTCCCAGGAATTGAGTGCTGCCACTCATGCTATCACCTTTTCTACTGAGGAAGTCTTTGCGTCTCTGCAAGATATGCCCATTTCCGCCTCCTAGACTATTCCCACATTTACGGATTACCCTATCTTTTCTCCTTCGAGAATTGCCACCGTTATTCCTTCCATGAGTACAGTATTAACCACTTCCCACTTCACACAACTACCTCATCTCATGCGAACATCATCACTTCTGAGGCATGTGCCTCTGACGTGGATGGTTCATGATCAATACCTCTTCTTGATATTGTTCAACTCGCACGTTCATCTTCCAACGATCCATCTCAACTTCGCCTTTGCGAATCTCTCGTCAAGCTATTGAGCGATTCTCCTCTAGATAAATTAACTAGGAGCGAGATCTTCGCTCAATTGGACCCAACAGTTAATGCTGCTTTTGACTGCTTGGAGTCTTGGCGACGCTTCATTCAAGCTGAAGGTTTTTCTGAATCTAGCTCTACCATTCGAGAACTTACTTCCCAGAACGCCAAATTGAAAGCCGACGTTCGTGCCGGGGAGATCCTAGCTGAGAAACTTCGCAACAAGAATCAAAATCTCAGAGGTATGCCCTTCTACTTCTCAGTTGTTTTGTGATTCTACCACATTTCACCCCTCCTTTGAATTTTATTGCATGTATTTCTTCGCATGTATTTTTCCCGTCTTTGCCTCTTCTTGCGCGAATATAAAGATTTAAACCAAAGGAAAGTCATGGAAATATTTTAGTATCAGCACTCTGCTGAGGATGCTTGTGCGGAAAATAAAGAATTACAGTATCAGTTAAACCAATTGATTAATAATCACTCGTATTTGATTGATCAAATTGATAATTTGAAAAGTGAAAATCATGGCCTTAGTACCTAGAACGACTTCCTAAACTCCCAAATATCCAATCTTTCTGGGTTGTTATATAGTGCTGACTTAAGGAATCAAACTCTATAAGAGGAAAATCACACCCTTACTGAAGAAAAACAATTCTTCTCGAGTGAGAAGGAGAATTTTACTCAGCGATATCTTGCTATTCGGCAAACCTGTACTGAGCAAGATGATTCTCTTCGTGCTCTAAGGAACCAATATGACAGAGATATGAAGAAAATGTCCTTGGAAAATAAAAAGATTATCAATAGTAAGATAAAGATGACCGTAGAAATGAATAAACTTCGTGAACAACACACTCGATTTGGAAGTTCGCATGACATCTTAAAGAAGAAGAACGCCTCTCTTGTTCAGGATGAGAAGAAAATTCGCTCCCGTCTTGAAGGCTTGATAGGTGATGAATTTGATAAACATTTGGAGAGTATGAAAAATAGTGGTCTCGCCTTGTCTCAGTATTTCCTTTCCCAGATGGAAGGTAGTCACATCTAGATGACTGCCTTAATTAATCTTTTAGCTACCCTTGAATACTATATATTCCGTGCGATTTTGTTATTTCTAAAATGGTTTTGGTATTCATTGTGTTTGCAGTTTCCGAGAAATCCAATCAACTTATCATTCAAAAGTTAAGGTCTGATTTGGCTAAAGCTCACAAGAATCTTAGGGACCTCTCCTCCACACTTTCGGCTTCGCATAACAGGGCGGAAAGAAGATGCATATACCTTGAGCATTTGATGAAGATTTACGTCAGTAACGCTCAAAAGGATGTCGCACGCGAAGCTCATGTCAAGGCTAAAGCTTATGCGGATGAAATATGCATTGCCAACTTGCTTCCTATGGAAGAAGTGCAACCTCTTGATATTTCTGATAATGAGGCCATCCCTGAACCTGATAGTGATTATGGCTATGATAGCTGTGGTGAAGAAGCCCTTCTTTCTGAAGATCAGCCCAAGGATGATGAAGTGGTAATGATCTTCCGATGCGTCGAATTCTGAAGCCCTTCCCCATATTGAAGCTCAAGCTATCATGGTGAAGTTCCTGCTAAGACTCCTACTATGGAAGCTCCTGCTACTGAGGATGAGGTTGGCATTGAAGCTGTCATTTCGCATGGAGAAATGTCTGAAAAATAATCCTTAGTTTCCTTTCTATTTTGTATGTTTGGATTCTATTTTACCTGTTTTTGTTGCACATTTAAAGAAGAACAAGTTTGTTTCTATGCAAGATTATTTTCTAAGTTTGCGAATAATACCTTCTTTATGCAATTCCCATACTTGCCTCTGTTATTCGTATCGTAGATAATAATCTTTTGCCTAGTTTGTTTTTGGTACCCCAATCGTTTCTTTGCTAAATATTTGATAAAAACAGGGTTTATGCGAATACAGTTGTTGATGGTGGATTTTCATTTAAGGGCTGAAATTGTAAAAGCCAAAATTATGCGCTAACATCTTGCAAAAGATAAAGCCATTAAGAAGTGATAAATACTTCTTCACCTTACTAATTCACCTAGAATAGAGCATGTGGCAACAATCCCAACATTCTGTGAATTAAATACATGAAATTCATCTAGGTTGGAGCATGTAGCAACAATCCCATATACCCTGTGAATTTACAGCATTATTAATTAATGCATGACCAGCCTCGTATTTCCTGTACTCATTACCGGTGCGGCATGACGACTGAGTGTTGTTCTCAGCAGAACAACACGAATCTCCAAGCATTAATAATAAAACATGTACGAAATACCCATACAGGCTACAACTCTCGGTGTGTTATACTAGCCCGATTGAGCATGTTTGAACCTGAACTGACCATATCAGTCTCAGAAACGATCACGACCATCCAACCTCACCAGCATGATTGGATGGCTTAGATTAAATCCATGACCGCAAGCAGGTATTGGAATATTCACCACCTTAATGACCACCAGCGGCCCGTTTATGCCCTGGTCGGTTGAATACATACCATGCCTCCCAAATAACCACCGAACACCAGCCTAAAGTAGGATGGTTGGACTGGTGTGGAGCAACTTGGAAAAGCTTGTGCGCACAAGACCGCCAACGGCAGTCTCAAAATGGCCACGGCCGTCCAACTTCACCGGCATAATTGGACGGCGTAGATTACCCCATGACCGGTCGGACAAGCTTGTCCTGCACATCGGCGGGCCCCCTTTCTACCTGCATAGCCGACCATATCATGGCCTAACCAGGGAGGAGTGAACGTTCACCCATAACCTGGATGGCGTGATGCTTTAAGGGTCGCTAAGGGTCTTAACCTGATCACGACCATCCAACTTCGCCGACGCATCTGGATGGCCTAGATCAAGCCCATGACCGTCAGTCAGGTATCACCATGATCACCACGGTCCCAATATGGGTCCCACATGGTCGGGCTCCCAAAAGGGGGAGCTTAGCCTACCAAATCGTTAGGTTGAAGTTGTGTACGCACGACCAATCCAAAACCCTAATTAGGGTTTGCAACAGATTACAGGTGTCGCTAATCGATCACGAGCGTCCGTTTCCACCAGCTTGGATGAAGGGTCCAAGAATAGATTAAGCAGGTCCGGAGAGTATCAACATGATCAATGTGGGCCCATCTATCTCCATGTCCGACCGACCAAGACAAACCCTGGCTAGATGTTTTGGTTCGTGCGCCTGAAGGTGGCATGCCACGCCCCTTTAGGAATCCTTTGCAGCATGGGATTTCTGTTGCAAATCGATCTCAAACGCTCTTCTTTACCGGTAAACTTGAGTGGCCTAGATCGCATCTTCGTGGGATAGTGAAGTATAAACATGGACACCAGCATGTCGTCTACACACATGCATGATCGGTCCTCTATAAAACACTTCCCATGCTTGGATTCGACCAAGCTGAAAGAAGGAACTTGCGTACCTCTTAAACCCCAATCCGACGGTCGCAGATGAGGGTTGCAAGTCATATCGTCCGTCCAACTTTACCAGCTTGGGCGGACAGCCTAAGACATGAGTTAGGCTATCAATGAGGCGTCACCACAATCACCGTCCACCACTCTTCCACATGGAGTGATCGGTCAAGTCAGGGCTTACATGTATAGCCTCCAAACGATCACTCGAAGATGGCTGGACATGATGCTATTTTAAGACGCTTAAATTCGTGACTTACTATGGTAAGCCTTAAAAAAAGCGATGTTTCATATATGCTGAATATACTCGATGCAGTATCTGCGTAGAATACACACGATACTTCACAAGTATCGACTTCCTAAATAATTTAGTTATTTAATCTAGCATTACATGCTACTTTCTGTGGGTCCCACGATCCACACACTCGAGACATCAATCATGTCACAACGGGGTATTGGTCGGCGGTTTACATCGTGCAGCGTGCAACGCGCCATCACAAGAACGTGTCAGGAAGTCATGGACGGTTAGAGATACAGGAGAAGTGGGTAAGACTGGTCGTGTAACACCAACACACAACTCCACTACTCCATCACTCCACTTCCCACGGGAGACGTGAATAAGGCTCAAATGACTTGTATAAATAGGTTCTCCTCCCTATTTCCAACACAATAACAAGTCCAGACAACAGAAGCAAGTGTTGATACCATCGTATTCAAACACCGGAACTGATAGCTTACATCCTGCAAGCCAGTTCATCTTTCTGATACAAGTCATACATAGCCAACACCTTCACAATCTCAACACCTTCTTCGCTTCCCTCCCTAAGATCAACCCCATCTCCTTCACTTTGTGACCGAAACAAGTCCGGAACGGCCATTTCTTGGTTTAGGCCGGATTTGCACAGATTGATTTCTCGAATCTACAAGCACTCCCGTGTAGTGCATTTGTTTAAGGTTTAGACTCATTTCTCATCCACACACCCCAAATTACCAAAACCGGCAGAAATAGTTTTCACCCATAAACAATTGGCGACCACAGCGGGAGGTTAATCTCTCGGTTGTAAAGTCAATTTCTCCGAAATCCGATTCAATTTCATCAATTTCAAAAAGGGTGGATCTTAGAATCAATTCAATCAACAATTCATTTCAAGATGGTGGAACTCAGGTCTGGATCAACAATCAATTCTGATGGGGCTAGTGTGGATAACACTCCCGGTGTCGATGCACTTGTCAGTGGATCTATCGTGGTCAATACATCTCGTGGAGCCGTCACTTCTATCCCCAACGCTAGCGGAGCAGGAGACATTCCAGTAGGCGTAACGCCTCCCATCACTAGAGCCAGAGCAGCCGCAAATCCCGGCATCTCCTCAAGTGTAACGCCTCCAGTGGTCACCAGGGCAACAACTGTTACTCCTTCATCAGGACGAGGAGCCGGAGGGACGAGATGAGGACCACCGCCCATTACCATTGCAGACTTGATGGAGAAGCAGGATATTCTTGCTAAGACTCAAACGGATATGGACGCAACCCAGAAAGAGGTACTCACTTTCCTTAAAACTTTAACTGAACAATTGCCACAAGATTCACGGCAATCCTTGGAGCCAACAATAAATGCCTTCAATACACCCGGAGCAGGCGTTTCCACTCGGACCCACATGAGTGAAGATGCTCGTGTTGCTCCTGAACGCCCAAGAGAGAGGGACCAGCCATCCAACTTCATCACACGTGAGGACTTGGAACGACTTCTCCAAAACCGAGGCAAAGGACATCTGATGGATGCACACCAACATCAGCCGCCGTACCCTCAAGATATGCAACGAATCCCTCTTCCAAGAGGATAGACCTCTCCTCAGTTCTCCCTCTACGATGGCACTGGTAACGGTCGTGAACACGTTTCTCGATTTTTGGAATCCTTGGGGGAGCACGAGTACAATCATGCTCTCCGCCTGAAAGAGTTCTCGAAATCACTTACGGGAAGGGCGTACACCTGGTACAACAACATCACACCTGACATCATATCCAATTGGGGCGAGATGGTCGGTGCTTTTTACAGGAAGTATTTCTTCGTATCTGAGCAGATCACCTTTTCAGATCTAGGGAGAGTCTCTCAGCGGAACAACGATCATCCGAACGACTTCGTTAAGAGGTTTAGAACTCAAGCGCTAGATTGTCATGATCCGAACATCACTGAACGTCAGCTGGTGGAGCTTTGCATCAATGGGATGATACCCATATACCGCGCTTTACTAGAGAATCTGGGCTTTCAGACATTCTCCGAACTCCATGAAGCTGCCAAACGTTCAGCCACAACCGCCTCAGCGTTGCTAGAGAGGACCAGGGTTGTTCGAAACGAAGATCCACGTGAGAGTCGAGGAAGCAGGTGCCTCACAAACAAACAATACAACAGTGGTCCTTCTGTGAGCGTGGTAGGCGAAGGAGGAAAAAGGAAAGCTTCAACAACAGAACAACAACCCAAGCGTGCGGCTCCAGCACACATGACTTCTTCTCAAAAGGGAGCGGGCAAGACTCCTGCACAAGACACCGAAGATATAGGTTTCCCATTCCCCATGAATGAAGTAGTGGAACTCTTGGAGGCATGGATTCAAGACGATGCCATCAAGCCGCCTCCTATCAGACGTCCACCAACTGAGAAAGATATGGCGGATCCCAAGTATTGTCGCTACCATAGGTTCGTTCACCATCCAACCAAAGACTGCAACAGGCTGAAACAAATCTTCAGGGAAAAGATAGAGACGGGAGAACTCCAGCTTGGAAATGAAGGTGTTCGTAGAGATCCTCTTCCTGTCAGGAACTGCATGATTTACGAGGATTCCGTTCGCAAAGACTGTACAATCTATGATGGAACATTTATGCGAGATCTTGTACTTCTCCAAAGCACAACGTCAGGACATATTTGCAGCCCTCAACCGCGTTGTCTCAGGCAGGCGCTTGTATCTGGAAGAGGAAGCGGTCTCGAAACCTCGATCCTTCTTTGGAAGATGCAAGCAAGGGAAATTGGGGACTCTTAACCGTTGCCCGTTTGAAGGACATCGAGTTCGATAACACATTGATCGATACGGCCTCTGAATTCAACATCATCACTCTCCAGACCTTAAAAGCAGCAAAGATTTCAAAATAGGAGGCCACTCGCAACCCAATTGTGATTAAGACTCCAGAAGGAGAACTCAGAGATGCATATGGATACATCGATTTTGAAGTAAAATTGGGCGATGCCTCGACACAAGCAAAGTTCTACATAGTCATAGAGCATCCGAATTACGACATGATCCTAGGACGCTCTTGGGTACACGACAACAAGACAACACTAGGAATTTGCCCTCTACCGGTTACGACACCTGAAAGGATCTCTAACAAGCCGTCTAGACCTGAAGGCTGTCCGTTGCCGCACCATGACTTGCCAATGCGACACAATTTCCTGGAGAGAGCCCATCATCATACATTAAGAGGTTCCGAGCTCAAGTAAGTCTCATCACGCAACCCTTCTTGCAACCAATCACTCCTCACTCTGATAATTCCTGGGGACTGGCTCCAACCAACAAACCAACCACGGCTAAGAGATGTGAATGGGAAGCCGGCCCTTTCAAACGTTTTATCAAGAGCTTAGAGGCAGTCTTGGTCAAAGACGATAAGGCCAAGTTCCAGATATCTGCACGCCCAAACCCATTTGGAATTGGAGATCTGGTGATGAAGACGATTGCATTCAAGGTTGGGAACATGACGGTGAAAATGACCACTCCACCTGACTCACCCACCGAAAGAGAGGATGAACCGTACCTAGTAGCAGATGTTATCCTAGGCGGCTACTGCAAGCTCATCAACGCTGATAAACTAGAAGGCATAACAATTCACTCACAATGGCTCAAATCCTACCGAACTTAAGATGCTGTGCTACCACTTTCCAGCGTCCTCCACACTTTAAACGCTGTGCTATTTCCTCCAGCGTGTTTTCTTTTACAATTTCATGTCATATTTGTAACTCCTCCAGAAAATGATTGCAATACTTGCATTCATAGCTAGGGTTTCAATTTTCAATTTTCAATTTAATTGAAGCATTATTTCCATCTGAGAACCTCTCTACCCCTAAAAACACAAAGTCCTGAGTCAGCCTAAATCAACCCACTAGAGCAAGGAAGGAAACCCTAAGCAAACATCTCATGGGAAGAAGGAAATAGAATGTGTGCACAAAAGGAAAATGATTTGAGCCATCGCCTTTGACAAGACCAAGGAAGATCTAACGTCAGGAGCACACACAGATGCAATCTTAACAAGAGATCATGACATAAACCTTTATTCAAGGTAAGCAAACAGAAGAAAAGATCTTGAACTCAGCCGCCACTGAGTACAAGAAAGAGGTTCAAAAAATTATGGGAATACACTTGAAAAGAGAAAAAGAAGCAAAGAGGTTTAACCGTCAAGAAGAATAACCGCGCCTTCACCACTGATGGGTCCTGCTTCAACGCCATCACCTGCTACCGCTTCTCCCTTCAGAGCCTCAGCTTCTGCTTCAGGTGTTTCCGCAGCAACGTTCTCCGTCCTAACATCATCGGCAGGAACAACTTCCAAGTCTTCCTCAAAGCCCACAACAACATTAGGGTTTGCGCTGATTGCCTTCGAACACTCAGGTTCGTCTGTGTCAGAATCAAGGATTATCACACCGTCTTGGATTGGATAATCACACCTATCTTCATCCGGAGGCCGTTTAATCTCCATTCTCCGCCTCTTTAACCTCGCTGCAAATCTTTCTGCCCTTGCGCTTACTGGTGCTCGCAACGCTTCCTCATGCCTCCACCATTCTTCCATGTCGATCGCAGCTGAAAGGGCACATATGCGTCCCCGGTGATACGTAGGTGCGAACAGGACATCCCTGTATATAGCACGACCAACTTCACGAAATGGGAGATCAATTTTAGCCATTACCTCCTCGTGCGCATTAGTCTCGGGTTTGTCAACTTCGAAACTCTCTTGGAGAAGTTCTGAGAATGATCATCGCCATTTGCTTCCATGATAGGCCGCAAAGAAAAAAGAAGTTATGGGCACACAAAAATATGTGTATCATCATCAGTCAATCAGAAGATCATATGAGTACTGAGAAATACCTGAGGTACAAAAGGAACGACTATGTGATGAGAGGAATCCTTAGAATTTTTCTTTATAATCTAGCAAGTCAACAGAATCCCAGGAGAAAATGAGTCTCTACTTGCCACCTATAAAGGCTACCGATTCAAGATAGCGATCAATGATGCTTATCGGATATATCTGAGGAAAGATGCCGTGTAACAAAGGGGAGTACACCTAGTCCAAGGGATAGGCCAAGCTCTGTCCAGATAGTGCGGAGGAAACCAAAGCGACTCGCCATCCTAATCAGGACCGACCAGTTCTGGGACAACACCTGACGATGTCGGCATATGCGGTAAATGTATATTCACCTTAGCTAGGTCATTTCTGTATACAAACTTGTCACCATCTTATGCCTACCCACAATAGCGTAACCATTATGCGCTAGGAAGGGGACTTAATGTTGATGGTGGATTTTCATTTAAGGGCTGAAATTGTAAAAGCCAAAATTATGCGCTAACATCTTGCAAAAGATAAAGCCATTAATAAGTGATGAATACTTCTTCACCTTACGAATTCACCTAGAATAGAGCATGTGGCAACAATCCCGGCGATCTCGTGAATTAAATACACGAAATTCATCCAGGTTGGAGCATGTAGCAACAATCCCATATACCCTGTGAATTTCTGACATTATTAATTAATGCATGACCATCCTCGTATTTCTGTACTCATTACGGTGCGGCATGATGGTGAGTATTGTTCTCGTGAGAACAACACGAATCTCCAAGCATTAATAATAAAACATGTACGAAATACCCATACAGGCTACAACTCTCGGTGTGTTATACTAGCCCGATTGAGCATGTTTGAACCTGAACTGACCATATCAGTCTCAGAACGATCGCGACCATCCAACCTCACCAAAGCATGATTGGATGGCTTAGATTAAATCCATGACCCCAAGCGGGTATTGGAATATTCACCACCTTAATGACCACCGGCGTAGCCCGTTTATGCCACTGGTCGGTTGAATACATACCATGCCTCCCAAATAAACACCGAACACCATCCTAAAGTAGGATGGTTTGACTGGTGTGGAGCATCTTGGAAAAGCTTGTGCGCACAAGACCGCCAACGACAGTCTCAAAACGTCCACGGACGTCCAACTTCACCGGCATAATTGGACGGCGTAGATTACCCCATGACCGGTCGGACAAGCTTGTCCTGCACACCGGCGGGCCCCCTTTCGACCTGCATATCCGACCATCTCATGACCTAACCCGGGGAGGAGTGAACGTTCACCCATAACCTGGCCGGGCGTGATGCTTTAAGGGTCGCTAAGGGTCTTAAACTGATCACGACCATCCAACTTCGCCGGCGCATCTGGATGGCCTAGATCAAGCCCATGACCGTCAGTCAGGTATCACCATGATCACCACGGTCCCAATATGGGTCCCACATGGTCGGGCTCCCAAAAGGGGGAGCTTAGCCTACCAAATCGTTAGGTTGAAGTTGTGTACGCACGACCAATCCAAAACCCTAATTAGGGTTTGCAGCATATTACATGTGTCGCTAATCGATCACGAGCGTCCGTTTCCACCAGCTTGGATAAAGGGTCCATGGATAGATTAAGCAGGTCCGGAGAGTAACAACATGATCATGTGGGCCCATCTATCTCCATGTCCGACCGACCAAGACAAACCCTGGCTAGATGTTTTGGTTCGTGCGCCCTGAAGGTGGCATGCCACGCCCCTTTAGGAATCCTTTGCAGCATGGGATTTCTGTTGCAAATCGATCTCAACCGCTCTTATTTACCGGTAAACTTGAGTGGCCTAGATCGCATCTTCGTGGGATCGTGAAGTATAAACATGGACACCAGCATGTCGTCTACACACATGCATGATTGGTCCTTTATAAAACACTTCCCATGCCTGGATTCGACCAAGCTGAAAGAAGGAACTTGCGTACCTCTTAAACCCCAATCCGACGGTCGCAGATGAGGGTTGCAAGTCATCTCGTCCGTCCAACTTTACCAGCTTGGGCGGACAGCCTAAGACATGAGTTAGGCTATCAATGAGGCGTCAACACAATCACCGTCCACCACTCTTCCACATGGAGTGATCGGTCAAGTCAGGGCTTACCTGTATAGCCTCCAAACGATCACTCGAAGATGGCTGGACATGATGCTATTTTAAGACGCTTAAATTCGTGACTTACTCCGGTAAGCCTTAAAAACAGCGATGTTTCATACATGCTGAATATACTCGATGCAGTACCTGCGTAGAATACACACGATACTTCACAAGTATCGACTTCCTAAATAATTTAGTTATTTAGTCTAGCATTACATGCTACTTTTACGTGGGTCCCATGATCCACACACTCGAGACATCAATCATGTCACAAACCGGGGATACATACTGGGGTATTGGTCTGGCGGTTTACTGCGTGCAGCGTGCAACGCGCCATCACAAGAACGTGTCAGGATGTCATGGACGGTTAGATATACAGGAGAAGTGGGCAAGACTGGTCGTGTAACACCAACACACAACTCCACTACTCCATCACTCCACTTCCCCCACTTCCCACGAGAGACGTGAATAAGGCTCAAATGACTTGTATAAATAGGTTCTCCTCCCTATTTCCAACACAATAACAAGTCCAGACAACAGAAGCAAGTGTTGATACCATCGTATTCACACACTGGAACTGATAGCTTACATCCTGCAAGCCAGTTCAGCTTTCTGATACAAGTCATACATAGCCAACACCTTCACAATCTCAACACCTTCTTCGCTTCCCTCCTAAGATCAACCCCATCTCCTTCACTTTGTGACCGAAACAAGTCCGGAACGGCCATTTCTTGGTTTAGGCCGGATTTGCACAGATTGATTTCTCGAATCTACAAGCACTCCCGTGTAGTGCATTTATTTAAGGTTTAGACTCATTTCTCATCCACACACCCCAAATTACCAAAACCGGCAGAAATAGTTTTCACCCATAAACAACAGTCTAAAAATAATAAAAAAGAAAAAAGTGCTATGCGAATACGAAATTTTACTTGAGTGCATAATAACTCGAAAGAACAAACTTACTTGAGTCTTATGGGTTTGATAATGAGGTCTTATTGAGCCTCCCTAAGTAGAGGTCTTAATCAGCCTCTCCTGTTAATAAGACTTATCTTTGCCTCGGAATATTATTTTGGCCACGCGTTAGAGTCGCGGGACGTCTTTACGTTTTCTCGTATTGACCCATTGACCCTACCTTATCATCTTTCATATTATTGCCTCTGCAGGATATACTAATGCGTCAATACGACAAGTCTAATTACTCCCATGAGTAAAAGCCTTGTGATATTAACGTCTTTGATACAATTCATCTCCCTAATGGAGGGTGCCGTCCTTATATTCCCCCTGATTGCCCTTTCAAGGAAGCGTACCCCTACCGAGTTAGGGTGGGCTCTTCCCATCCAGTGATGCAACAATTAGTTGCTTTCGCGGCCTCTTATCCCTCAGCCGATGTGGCTTATGGTTATAAGACCGCACCCTAAGTGGGGTTTCTTGAGGACCGAGTGTATCATAGACATGACTTGCCAAGAGCGGCGAGGTACGCTCCAGACGCCCCCGACACCCTTGGCTCAACCGTGTACCCCGGCGCCCTGATCGAGTTTCTACACTCCCTGATAGAGAACTTAGTACCTTAGTATTTCGACCAAGGAGTCTCTACCGGATAGGCTTTTATTTCGCCCCAATATCCATGACTTAGGTTCCAGGGTTGGTATGGCTTTCGCCCGAGCCATGCATTACTAGGTTTTCCCCAATTATGACGCGCGTTAGGGATTATTTATATTGCCTCTTGCACAAGTGCGAACTAAGGTGCACGCCACAACCAGATGCCTAGCCTCCCTAAATAGAGGTTTTTGATTTCATTGCCCCTTATTGAGGTCTTATGCATGAGGTCTTGTCGTTGCCTAATTCTTTTGCTTGTATATTTTTATGGATCATTATTTTGAAGAAGGAAATTTTTTTATTTTTATTCATATCTTCGCGTGTACATTGTGAATTTGCTTTTTCTTCTGTTGCATACATCAGTTCACTAGAGGCCTTATGGATAATACTTTTTGAGGTACATTCTGTTCCATGGATGATCAAGTTTTCGCCCCGTGTTCTTTCCATCCTTATCCATTAACTCGTACGCTCCATTTCCCACAATTATCTTTATTATATACGGTCCATCCCATTTCTTCTCCAGTTTTCCATCTCCTCCCTTTTGATAAGACGGTATTTCTATCAATACCAGTTCTGCCGGTTGAAATTACCTTTGTTTAACACGCTTATTATACTCTCTTGCCAGTCTCTTGTGATAATTTTCCATGTGTTGTAAAGCAATTTCTCTATTTTCCTCAAAGTCATCTAATTTTGCCAGTATCAAGTCTGTATTTAGATTCTTTTCCCAAGCTTCTTTCTTTGTTGTTGGTATGATGACTTCGGTTGGCAAAACAGCTTCTACACCATATGTTAAACAGAATGGTGACATTCCTGTAGCTTCTCTCCATGTTGTGCGGTACGCCCATAACACATTGTGGACCTGTTCGCACCATCTTTTATTGTGCCCCTCCAACTTTTTCTTTAGTATATCTGCGAGCGTCTTATTTGTTGCCTCTACTTGGCCATTACTCTGCGGATACAATGGGGTTGACTTTCCGATCTAGATTTTGAAGGCATTTAACAACATCTCTATATTCTCACCCTCGAATTGCTTTCCATTATCAGATACCAACTGTACAGGGATTCCAAATCTGCAAATGATATTCTCGAATATGAGGTGAAGATGTCCTTATTGCGTATGTGCTAAACTGCTTTCGCCTCTGACCATTTTGTGAAGTAATCTATTGCAACAATTAGGAATCTTTTTTGCCTTGATCCTGGCAAGAATGGACCCACAATATCTATGCCCCACTTCGCGAAAGGCCAAACACTTGTTGATGAGTTTAGTTCTGTTCCGGGCATGTATTCTTTTTCCATGTCTTTGACATTCTTCACATCGCCTAGACACTTCTTTCACATCCTCATGCATATAGGGCCAATAATATCCTTGCATTTTTGTTTTTTATGCCAATGACCTTCCCCCACTATGGTTTCCCGCATCTCCATAGTGTATTGCCTTTATAATTTCCATTCCTTCTTTTCGCGTCAAGCATCTGAGAGAGGTCCCATAGAATGACCTACGATAAAGTACACCTTCTCTTAATTCGTAGTTTGTTGCACGGCTTTTTAATTTGTGTGCTTCTGTTTGTGGGTGAAAACCGTTTCTGCTAATTTTGGTAATTTCGGGTGTGTGGATGAGAAACGAATCTAAACCCTAAACAATGCACTGCACGGGAGTACTTTTGATTCGAGAGATCAATCTTTACAATCCTGTCCTAAACCAAGAAATGGCCATTCCAGGCTTGCTTCTGTCACAAAGTGAAGGAGAAGGGTTGATCTTATGGAGGGAAGCGAAGAGAGTGTTGAGACCAGAATAGTTGATTCTGAAGGTGTGGTTTGTTTTGTGACTTGTATCGGAAGTAGAACTGGTTAGAAGAATGGAAAGCTACCAGGAGATTTCTAGATACTATATTGTTGCCGACCAAAACTTATTTTTTGGTGAAAATAGGTGAAGCCTATTTATACAAGTCATATTGAAACATACCCTGGTCTCGTAGGAAGTGGAAACGATTGAGTGGTGTAAGAATAGAGTAACGTGTAACCGTCAGACATTATGCTTCCATGATGAGGGAAGTGAATTCGTGTAACCATCAGTCATTACGCTTCCATGATGAAGGAAATGAATTGTTTACATCGTTACTTTTCACCACCACTAATTGTCTTACTTCATGAGACTTTCTTATAACAGGCGCATTGCACGCCGCACGTTGTAAACCGCCAGACCAATACCCTGATGAGTATCCCCCAGTTTGTGACATGTTTGATGTCTCGAGTGTTTTCGTGAAAAACGTGTAGCAGGTTGCTATGTGTGGCAAGTAAAAGTCAAGATACTTTTCCATAGGAAAATAGCATGTGATGATATTAGGCTTGCCTTGGCCGGCCACCTAAAACTCGCCACAAGTCCGTCAGTTTGGTGGCGAACTTGAATGGCTGAGATTATATCTCGTGAGTGTAGTAGAAGGAAATCCCACACTACACCCCTCACAAGAATTCACACAATCAAATCATTTTAAGATGAACAATTATAGTCTTTATTGATTAAACTCACAAATGTTACAAGATGAAAAGGAAATAAGCTAAAGAATTAACAATCGCTCTAAAATTTCTCTCTCTTAATGACTTGCCCAACACTCGAAAAAGCTCTCCCTTCTCTTAAGCCTGTTCGGCCCTTTATATAGGACATCACATAGTGGATGACAGCTAAGCTGTCCTTTATTTTCGGGGATGACTTGCGACATTCTCGCGAGTATATAAATGTTAAATCTCGCAACACTCCTTAATATCGCTAGATCTTCACATCTTTCTCGTGTTCAGTCTATCGTCATCCGTTGCTTTATTTTTATTTTCCATCTGCGACATCTTCGCAATGTGTTGTTTATGGATTTCGCAAGGATGTTGGTGTTGCGATATTCTGATCCTACATCTTGCCTCTTCTCACGTCTTCTCTGCGAAGGAGAGAATGTCATGAGAACTAATACTTTCAAAATGCCACAGCTGTTCATTTTTTCATACTTTTATGTTTTGACATGACTCTGTACTTTTACGCAGAATTTATTACACGTATCTCTTCTTCCATCCATTTCTTGACACGTCTTTTTCAACTGCCACTTCTCAACCGTTCATGTCTACTCTTCGCATTAAATGTGTTTTCCTTTTCGAGAATCCTTCTCTTTTTGTAATATCTGTACATTCATTATTTTAATCTTCTATTTTTGTAATTTTTTGCTGCGAGTTTCTTGGATCTTCAAATACAAGTTCTACCTTTGCTGTAATACAATTCTTTGATCTTTAAAAGAACAATTCTTTTTTGTAATACAGTTAATCAATACATTATCAATCTTTTTCATAATATGAGTGCGTAAATCTATCATATGAAAACAAATAACATGTTCTTATTCTATTCATTCCCATACTTGCCTCTGTTATTTGTTTACAAATGAAAGATTAAGCAAGTTATTTTTGAATGATAACATGCCTCAATCTCGCAACTGTTGATGTTGAATTTTCTCAAGCAAGTATTTCTTGGTTGTTTCCAAGATCCTCTTATATGTGGTCTTATTTTGCCTTCCTAGTTAAAGGTCTTACTGTGCCACCTCTTGTCATTGCGACAAAATCGCAGGACGTCTTTACACTTTCATGTAATGACCCATTGATCTTGCCTTATCAATTCTTTAGTATTGTTGCCTCTGCAGGATATTTTTGTTGCGACAATATGACAGGCCTAAAAATTCTTGCGAACATAAAGCCCCATGACATTGCCGTCTTGCGACGAAATCGCAGGACGTCCTTACATTTTCATGTACTGACCCATTTATCTCGTCTTATCTTTGTCTTTTGTATTATTTCCTCTTCAGGATTGTCGCACAAATATGACAAGCCTAAATTTTCTTGCGAAAATAAAGCCTCATGACATTTGCGTCTTAAGACACTTATCAGCTCCCTAATGGAGGGTGCCGCCCTTATCATCTCCCTGGTTGCCCCTTCAAGGAGGCGTACTTCTGCCATACAAGGCTAGCTCCTCCCATCCGGTCTTAACAACAACCAGTTGTTTTCGCAGCCTCTTATCCCTTTTGCCTATAGGGCTTATGGTTACGAGACTGCACCCTAAGTGGAGTTTTCTTCGGGCCGAGTGCAGCATATGCCAAGACTTGCCAAGAATGGCCGAGACACTTCAAATGCCCCGGGCACTCTTGGATCAACCGTGTACCTCGGCGCCTTGGTCAAATGCTGACTCCTTAGAAGAGACCCTCGGTCGTCCAATCTAAGTCATAAGCTTAGATTGAAAATCCAAGGTACCTCCCCTGGATGGGCTTTATTGACCCCAATTCTCCATGACTCAGGTTCCAGGGGCGGTGTAACCTTTTCCCTGAGCCATGCAATAGGTACCTCCTTCTATGACGCACTTTAGGTCTAACATTTGCCTCTTGCGAAATTTTGATTTCGTGAACTAGGGTGTACGCCATAGTTGGTTCGCATCTGTCTGATTATTTTGTTGATTCTTCTACATATAAGTTCTTTTGTAATTTCGCAATCTCATCTTTATCATTCATAAAATATATTTTCTTCTTCTGCATATCAACTCTCTTTCGCAATCTCATCTCTGTTATTCATAAGAAAAATTTTCATAATCAAATATATATATATATATATATTTTAAGATGAACAATTATACATTTTTCTTTCACCTCCCAATTTCTACTTCGGTAGTCAACAAGTACATTCATTCTTTAAGTCTCTTATTTCTGCTACTTTCTGCCTCTGCATTTTTGAATTTTTCTGTCATTTTCTTGTTCATTTGCGAAGCCTTCGCCACTTCTTATCTTCATCATATATTAGTTTCGCGACATTTCTTCTTCTCTCTGTTCTATTACATCTACCATCAATCTTTCACCTTTTTGTTTTTCTTTGATGTTGTGTTTCCAATTCTTCTTTTTCGCAGCTCTTTCTTCGCAAGATTCTATATCAATTTCATAACACTTCTTTCCTTCAACCCAATCTCCTTTTATGATGCCAACACCAGTGGGATGAGGGAACTTGATACATTGATGGAAAGTCGACGCCACACCTAAAATCTCATGTAACCAAGGTCGTCCAATCAATGCGTTGTATGGTGACTCCACATCAACTACACAGAGAATAAAATTTCAGAGGATAATCCTTTCAGTGGAATTCGCATATGAACTTCTCCTTTAGACTTATCTGCAGTACCGTTAAAACCATAGATTTTGTAAGTTTAAGGTATTAGATCTTCATCTTTCCCTCCCATAGTTTTATAAGTATGATAAAAAAGAATATTCACGGAACTTCCAGTATCGATCAAAATTCTGTTGATTGCCCATGAATTCTCGGCTTCATCATCTTCATCCTCGCTAGGTTTTGGGTTAATCTCCAATCTTACCACTAATGGGTTGTCGTGCATTTCTCCACCCTCAGGTACTTCTTCTGCGGTAAAAGAGATAATCTGCTTTTGCCATTCCTTCAGTGGCGATGTCTTCGCAATGTTCATTATTTCTCTATTATCAGCATCTCTTAAGAAAACTCTGCTGAGAATGTTATCATGAAAATCTTCAATTGTCCTGTACGAATGTACGATATAGTTACAAAACAGATTCTTTGCCTTTGATCCAACTTCTATTACAAATGTTTCTCTTTCTTTTGCTATGTTTTCTTTGCGAATATCTGGAGGAGGTGGTAATGCTTGAGTTTGCGTTTGTCCTACTAGAAAGTGATTTAATTTTCCCTGATCTATCATCCTGAGAATGATTCTCTTTATATTTCTGCAGTCATTTGTTGTATGTCCATGGAAATGATGATAAGAGCAAAATGCATTACTTCTATAGCTTGGAGGTGGTTCACTCCCTATGTTTCATGGTGCGGGTATGTTTTCCATTAGGATTATAGCTTCCCATATCTTCTCCACACTATCATTCAAATGTGGCATTTTGATTTCTTCCCATATTATCTTGTGACTTCGCTGTCCTCTGTGATAGTTTTGTCTCTGACCTCCATAAGTTTCTTGCGGCTGATCAAGTCTTTGGATTTTGTTATTTCCACCACGGCTATAGAAGTTTCTCTCTCTCGAATTCTTCTTGATCACGACTCCCCATAGCTACTAGCTTTTGATGATTATCATCCATTATCATCTCTTGTTGCCCTTGCGAGGTGCTCACCACAGTATTTATTAATTTGGGTAACAAGCTTGCATTCGCTGCTCTTGAACTTGTGTTCGCAATGGGGTATGATTCCATCTCATTTTGCTTTTCCTCAAGAGCAATATACTCCTCTTGAAGTTCTCGCAACTCAGTCATTGTGATCGTATTCTTGATTCTGAAAATTTGAATGTATAACAAATTGGTTGCGAACATAGCATTGATGAATGACAGAATGAGATATCTTTCATCCACACGACCAGCCATATCACTACACATTGTCTTCCACCTCACAGTTAGATGCTTCAAGCTTTCGCCAACCCTTTGCTTCAACCCAAATACATCTTCAATGCCACGTCGCGAGGAATTGTTACTTATATACGCCCCTAAAAATATAGCTTGTAAATGGTTGAAAGATGTTATAGTATTCTTTGGCAAACCTTCAAACCATTTTAAGGCCTCTCCTGTTAAACTTGATGCAAAATATTTGCACAATATTGCATCATGATTCTCCCATTGGAACATACATCTCACATAAGCTTTGATGTGTTGTCTTGCACAAGTTGTTCCATCGAAAATCTTTGGTTAACGCAGGTAAATTGCACTTCGGGGGTATTCCTCCTAATTGTATTCTTGTGTGAATGGAGTTTTCGCAGCTTCCTCTATGGCTTCATCCAGTTGTCTTTTACCTCTTTCTTTTTTATTATTTATCATTCCTCTCATTTCCGCTAACTCTCTCAAAATTTGTTCATTTATACCAGAATTTGGATCCATTGGTCTTTTTAACTCCGCCTCTCTTCTTCTGCGTTCATCTCTGTTTTGACTTTCTTGTTCATCATTTTCTTCTCGTCTTTCTCTGCGATCTTCTCTTTCACTTCTTTCATGAATTCGCACACCGTTATATCTCTCATTTTCTCCTCTTTGCCGCCTTCAGATCTCCTTTGTACTCTATCATATTCTTCATTGATATTAACATTATTGCGATTTCGCTCACGCCTCCTTTCTCGATTATCATGATTATTCTATCGAATTGCCTCTTGTAGTTCTTGTTCTTCCACTTCTGCTCTTAGTCTTTCCCTCTCGCGAGCTAGATGTGCTTGTTCAGTATAATGTCTTTCAATTTCATCTTCAATTACTCGTTCATTTCTTTGTATTTCTCTCCCATGTAATATTCTCCTTCCTTCTGCCTGATTTTCTTCGCCATCTTGATTATTTCTCCCCTGACGGTGTCTATTTCCCTGATTTCTATCATTTTGCCCGTTTTGAAGAGTTTCAGCACGATGGATATAACGATCTTCCATTATTTCTCTTCCTTCGCGACGTTCTTCGCCTGGATTTTGTATTCCCTCTCGAGTTTCTTCATTAACATTTTCTATAGGCAAATTTTGTCTTATTTCTTCTCTAACTGATCTTGAACTTGATCTTGTAGTGCTTCTTGACCTCCTATTTTGTAATCTCATGTTTTCCATCCTCAATTCATGATTTTGCCTTGTCAAATTCGCATGTTCTTCTGCTTCTAACCGCCTTTCTTCATGTATTGTTTGCCTCAATGCCTCTAATGCTGCAATCTCTTCATTTCCATGAATTATTCCTCCAATTACTTCTTGGTCTCTCTCCTCTTGTCCATTGCCTCCTAATTGATGTTCTTCTCCCATTTCATCTACAGAATCTGATCGCCAAGTATGCACACTCACTATGTCATAATCCACAGTTCTATTTTGTATTGGTGTACGTTGAATTGGCGGTTGAACTCGATTTTCTCCATTGTTCCTTGTATTCATTCATAAAGATTCCTCTATTTCGTCTCTCCCTTCTCCAGCAAGTCTCCTACTCCTTCTAACAGTTGTTGGTTGTTTTGATGCATGTCTTCTTCTAGCCATTTTTCAATCTTAGTGTTGCTGTTGAAAATTATATGAAATTCCTTCCATATTACTCCGAATTCTTTCAAATCACAATATCAATCTTCAATCAGTCCATGTTTCTAGCGCCATATGTAGTAGCAGGAAATCCCACACTACACCCCTTACAATAATTCACACAATCAAATCATTTTAAGATGAACAATTATAGTCTTTATTGATTAAACTCACAAATGTTACGAGATGAAAAGGAAATAAGCTAAAGAATTAACAACCGCTCTAAACTTTCTCTCTCTTAATGACTTGCCCAACACTCGAAAAAGCTCTCCCTTCTCTTAAGCCTGTTCGGCCCTTTATATAGGACATTACATAGTGGATGACAGCTAAGTTGTCCTTTATTTTCGGGGATGACTTGCGACATTCTCGCGAGTATATAAATGTTAAATCTCGCAACACTCCTTAATCTCGCTAGATCTTCATATCTTTCTCGTGTTCAGGATGTCGTCATCCATTGCGTCATTGTTTTTTCCATCCGCGATATCTTCGCAATGTGTTGTTTATGGATTTCGCAAGGATGTTGGTGTTGCGATATTCTGATCCTACAGTGAGGAAGGGTAGTCGTTGATTATGGCCACATCTTTGTTGTGTAACAAAGTGGCTCCATTAGCATAGTGGCGCTTGGCGTAGCCGTGGTGTAGCGGGTTGCCTGGGACTTGCCGCAAGTCCGTCAGTTCAGTGGCGAACTTGGATGGCTGAGATTGCATCTCATGAGGAATAGTGGCCATCGATTATGGCCGCATCTTATTTGTATAGCAAAGTGGCGCCATTGGCATAGTAGCGCCTGGTGGAGCCATGGCATATCGGCATGCTAGTGGCGTTGTGGCATGGCCACGCCTGTGGCGTTGTAGCATGGCCAAAGCTAAGGTTTGGCTCCGTGGCCAAAATTAGGGCTTGGCGGCGTGTCCAAGGCTAGGATTTGGCGTCGTGGTAAGAAATAGGGCTTGGCGAGGTGGCCAAGGCTAGGTTTTGCCGTCGTGGTAAGAATTAGGGTTTGGCGGCGTGGCCAAGGCTAAAGTGGCATGCTACCGTGGCAGAGTGGTGTGTTGGCATGCAGATCAATATGTTGTTGTGGTAAGGCGCGTTTGTCTTGCCAGTTAGTATGGTGGCGCGGCAGGGTGCGTTTGGCCTTTAATGTATGGTGGCAAGTTTGGAGCGGCTTGATTGGCCGAGGAAAGGGGCCGGCCAAACATAAGGGGCGACTACACTTCTGGTGAGAGTGTGGCGTCTTTAGAGTAACCTGATTGGTCGATGGGAAGTGGGGTCGGCGAGTATGGGCCCAGCCACAACTTATGTGCGCGTGGCTAATTTGAGGCGACACGATTGGTCGAGAGAAATAGGGTCGGTTTAGGAAGGGGCGTGGCCAATGGCAAGTGGCGCCAGTTGGACTAAGGCATGGCCAAGCCTCCCTTTGCTGGTGCGACTCCCTGTTTTCTGATTCTGAGTAAGGCTTTGCACCTGCTAATCCATGGCGGATTAATTACCTAGTTTTCCTAGGTTTAATTTCGACAAGCAAGGTCTGATATACTGCGCGAGGCGCAAAACCCTAACTTCCGCAAGTTAGTCAGGGCAATTTATTGAACTCTATGTGTTGACACAGAGTTCTTTTAAGTTCATTTCCAGAGAGCAACATGCTTTTATGATTGAATACCTTATGCAAAGACCTTATCCTTGATATTTGGAAATTCGTGCTACTCTGCTGCGAGCGAACACAAATCGTCATGCCATATCAACATTAAGGGTTCAGCCGGAGAACATAGAATAAAAGGAATTCAAAGGAACTTATATTAAGTGAATATAGGCGAGGCGCCGAAATTTACAGAACATCTAGGATGGTTGCTACATTCGCCAGTCTGGATAAATTTCATGTAAGTATATTGAACGGCTCAATAAATATGCCGGTGGGGAGGTTAGCACTCACGGCACCGTTTCCTTACAGAGTGACGTCACATCATATGTAAGGTTTTATGATTTCAACCCTAAGCTAAAAACCACCATCAACATTAAGTCCCTTGCTTAGCACGTAACAGCGGCGTTGTTGCGGGGTGGGCATGAGATGGTGATAGACAAGAGTAAAATCGAAAGGACAAGACGTGAAGAGATTGCCGAGGAAATTCAACTAACCTTTAGAGGAAGGCATGAGGAATCCATGATCCCTGTATTGGTGGTTTTGCATAAATTCGGTTTGGCCATGGGGTATTGGCATCATCGCTGGAGCTTTGGCTATTGATCAGCAGAGGTGACATTGCAACTTGGCACACGGAACGGGCGCTGGTTGGCTAGGAAAGGTAGATGGTGTGGCTACCTTGGAATGGTGAATGACGCGGCTACCTTGGAATGGTGGATGGCGCGGCTACCTTTGAATGGTGGATGGCGCGGCTACCTTGGGATGGCGGATGTGCGCGGCTAGCTTGGAGTGGCGGATGGGCGCGGCTACCTTGGGATGGCGGATGGGCACTGCTAGCTTGGAGTGGCGGATGGGCGTGGTAGATGGCGCGGATAGCTTGGCGTGGCGGATGGCGCGACTAGCTTGGCATGGCGGATGGCGCTGATGGATTTGGCCGTGGAGATTAGCGCCGTGGAACGTCAACACCGAGGGCCCATCTGCTTTCTTTTGTGCGTGTCCCAAAAGGGAAACCCTTCCCTAGTTGAACTCCAAAACAACATGCCTATAAAAGGCGTTACCCATCTTGCTTACTTTCGTATCGTTGGCTTTGTTTCCACACCTTGGTGCTAGCGGCAAAGACTTGGACCAGTGGAGAGAACAACGGCAAAAGTAGGCGAGCGTATTTTAGGTATGTTTCTTAACATTTCTTCTTTTGTTTTCTCTTCTGTGTTGGTATAAACCCTAGCCATAGGCGTGACCTCCATGAATTTGTAACATCACTTCAATATGAATAATTCTTCTTTGCTAATATTATTGTAGTAGCGTTAATCACAACGAAAACAATCATCAAGTTAGGCAAGCATGTAAGTGTGGACAACGCCATCTGTTCCCTTTTCCATGAAAACTAGCTGTAGGGTTTCCTTTTGTTCGTGAGCATAACTCCCGCGACAAAACATGATATGACTGATAGCATACTTCCCGCGACCTTGTACGATTTCGGCCAAAAACATATTCCTCACAATGTTGTCGGGTTTTGGCTAAGAGCATATTTTCCCGCGACATCACATATATATCTCGTTGAGCAAGCATCAGTCCCTTTTTTTTTTTGACGTGAGTGCTATAAAATGCGGCCAAAGGGGAAATTTCCGTAGAAAATGTGTCATTGATTTTATGCTTTCCTTCAAAGTAATAATTTTTATGTTTTGCTTCGTTGTAGTTACTTAAAAAGCATAAGGAATTTTGTTAAGATGTCACCTGAAATCAGTTCTGCCGCCGCATCGAGAAATGTTAACAACTCCAAGCCAAACATGGATGATGAGTTCTTTACGAAATCCGCTACAATTACAAGGACCCATCCCAAATTCGTGGCAACTCTTCTGACTGATTCAGAGAATGATGGAGAAGTCCAATAAGTCTGCCTAGGGCGTATAATGAGGTTTTGTCTTCCGAAGAAAGAGTACTCAGCTTCTCCAATTGACTTCAAAATCTGTCATAGTCCATTGCGCTCTTATGATAAGTGGATGAAATTTATGCCGCGACCATGTAAAGGCCAACTTAATTGAGGCGCAAATCATGCATGCTGTCATGGCGTCTGCGGAACTTCAAATTAGAAAAGACATTGCAGGCTTGATTACTTTCATCTCCAGATGGTGTCCAGAAACTCACACAGCTATATGTAGATGGGGTGAGATGACTATTTTATGGAAAGCGTAGCCGTTCTGTTGAATCTTCCAATAATTGGGAAACTTGATGTTGTCTTTTCTGAGGAAGAAGAAGAAACACACACCACTTTGGTCACAAAAGCAGCGAGATATGTTCAAAAGAATTATGAGGAAAAGTGCTTCTATAACTGGTGGGTGTCTGAGTGGTTCCCTGATGAGCCGGAGTCGGATCAAGTGCTGGATGATACACTCCATGTTGTTGCTTTTTTAATTCTATGGATATCCAGAGATGTTTTTGATGATGGCTCTGGCAAGAAGGAGATAAGACAGAAACTCATCAAATTTGCTGTCAAACTAGCGAAAGGCGTTGCTCTTCCTATCGGCAGTCTGTTTCTTGGCTCTTTGTACACTCATCTGGATCACTTAGTAGCAGACATGTACGTCTCTAATGGGTATATGAAATTAGACTCGTATATCCACGTTGCCTTTCTTCAAGCATGGTTGTGGGAGCATTTCAAGAATTACGCTCCTAACCCGAGAACCTCATTTCCTGATGCATATGGAGGTTCTAGGATACTTCGTTGGTTGGAGAGGCGTCCAAGACCTGGTTCAAAGCTCATTGATTTTCTTGACAACGCACATGCGGTTAACTTTCGTCCTTGAGCTCCAGTCCACGCCTCCATAGTTCAACTAGACACTTTTGCTTCCGTACCAAAGGTGATATTGCGTTCTGCTGACGGGAATATGAGCATTGGAGAAACTGTGTTCTTGCGAAGCTGCATACCTGGGTACGTGCCATCTATTTTCAGAGGATCTTGTGGAGTAGTCCCTTAAAACATTGACAGGGCTGCTTGACATATGGGCTTTGATCAGGGAGTCCCATTCCGTCGCCCGCTGACAGCTCCAGATGAATCGTTACCCGCTATTCTTGATTATATCGTCTTTGCACCGGATAAAAGTCTTCCATTCTTGCTCTCATAACGAAATCCTGTGACAACTCCCAAAGATAACATCTTCTGGAAAGACGAGTTCCTCGCCATTCGTCATTTCGTGCAGGATGTTGTGACAAAGCCACGTGGAAAACCTTCTTCTGCGGTTCTAGCAAAGCATAAATTGTTGAAACAGCTTCCTTCGGGCAAGCGAAAATCCTCTAGCTCGGATGTGGACAGTCCCCGAAAAAAGGAGCAAAGGTCAAAAAATCGTGTAGGTGGCTTCCAAATGGATTCGACGACTCTTGTGACTTTCAGTTCTTCCAACATGCAAGTACGTATGGTTTTCTTACTGCTTTGGTTGATTGCATAAATATTTTGAATTGTCGCCACTGAAGATTTCTTCCCTTTTTTGACCTAGGGTCTTAACAAGGTAAACGCCTTCACCAGGATCGCACATGGCCAGAAAAAGGGGCCTCCTGAAGAAAAATCTGGCGATACTGAGCCCCTTAACAGCGAAGAGGAAGATGAAGAAGAAGAAAGTTCGTGATCCAGCGATGATGAGAAAAGTACTTCAGAGTGTAGCGGCGAGTCTTCTTCCAGTCCCAGTGGGCCCATAGATGAGTCGGTGAGTTTTCCACACTTTTCTCTTGGATTATTTATTTATCTTGAATAACTAATTAATTGGTGATATTTACGGGGAAGAGGCATTTGAAAATAACTCTGAGATGGAGATCCACGGCAATGAAGGTGTAACAGTGTCTCCAGTCATGGAAACCGTACCCGCTGGTGATATTGATATGGAGGTTGATCATCATGAAGATGTTGTTGTATCTCCCATGGCGGAAAATGCTGTCGTGATGACGGGTACGATTGTTCCCAAAGAGTCTTTGCTAGTCGCACATCCAGCCGCAGGTGTCATCTTCGATCCTCCATTCGAGGCTCCTTTTGAAGGTCACGTGTTGATTGGAGGATTCAGTGTGCCCGTGAAGTATGCGGAGCTATATACCAAGATATGGAAGAGGTATGGGCACATTTCCACGACCAGGAAGGTTGATAGTCGCTTTGCATTGGTTAAGCGCGTGGAGGAAACCTTATCTTCAATTCATGACATGTGAGGCGTGACTGGACACACTGTTTCTGGAGACGTTGTCAAGATTTGGGAATTCCATCGGGATATGTGTGTAAACTTTGAGTTTAACGCCTCCTGGTTCTGTAAGGGATTTTCCTAGATCCAAAGGCTGCAGGCTGAAGCGGTTAATGGCCCTTCCGCGGATTTGATTAATCAACAGGAGGCAGAAGTCGATAATTTATCCCAGGAGTTGAAGCTGAAACAGGCGGCTCTTCAAAGCATGAAGGACATTTTCTCCAAGAAGAACGAGCCGTTGTTAGGCAATTTGTTAGAGCATGGCTCGGTTGAACCCACCAAGCGTTGGTATGTCAAGTTTGGTTGTCATATTTTAGTGAATCAAAACTCATATTAAGATTCGCTTGATTATGTACTAGAGTTAAACTTCGTATAGGTTAGCTTGAAAGTATTAGGATATGAGACATTACAAGTATTGCGAAGACTTGAAGATGTGAAGAAGCAAGGAGCTACAACGACAACTATCATCCTTCCACTTGAGGTTAGTGATATTTGACTTGAACTGTTTCATTCCCTAACGTATCTTTCAAGTCGTGCATATTGAAAACATAACTGTGAAGCATATTTGAACTCTAGATAGACATAGTATTAAGGAATACAATACGAGGTTTATTGCTTAACCATTAAACTTTGTAGATAAGACATCGCCATAATCATTTGAATGCTATTGTGATTATGTATGGGTATGAGGTGAGGATTTCATCCTAGGGAACAATGTTTACATATGTTTTAAGGAAGTAAGTTCATAAACTTGTTTGTGAACCGAAAAGGAAATTGCCAGGTGTTATTGGTTTTGTTATTCATTGCATATCTTATGAACAACCAATTTGTGTGATAAAGCATAACCACTCACAACTTGTTGTGTTCTTGGTAGAACTATTCACAAAGGCCTGTCTTATGTATTCGTATAACTTTTATTAGTAAAAATGATCTTAAGTAATCACCCGTGGTATGATTGGATTTTGTATGTCTGACCTTGTAAGGGAAAGGGAACCGATCCTTGTAAGGGAAAGGGAACCGGTCCTAGTAAGGGAAAGGGAACCGATCCTAGTAAGGGGTGCAATATATCAAAGGGAACTGATCCTTGTATGGGGTGCATCAAGGTTTATAGCAGAAAGGGGAACCGATCCTATGGACATGTGCAACACATATAAGTTAGATACCATATATATGTGGGGAACCGATCCTAGTACCTAGTCAACCGAATTTTTGGGAAGCTAGTGTGACTATGCACAGTACTCACATGGAGGTAGAAGTGAAACTTGTTTTGGTAGAACCGGGAAACCCATGATTATGATTGAATGTTGGTTTGATCAATCACATAGTTCTTGAAATTCAGATGAACCAATTCTAAACTTGTTTGGAAGTGTGGCAAATCGGTTTCAAGGTTGTAAGTGTGAAAGAGAACTTACAAAGTTAAGATGTCGACAAACTTTGAACACGTGCTGTGAATGTTTATTTCTATAATTGTTCAAAGATATTCCTTAACGGCTAAGGGAAGAGAATGCTAGGATCAAAACATAAGTAAGTTAAGAATCTTTTAATTAAGGTATTAATTTCATTTTGTAGGGAAATTACAGAATTAGTAATGTGCATTTACTAATTAGATTTTCGAGAGATTTCGATCGTTATTTTTGGACAGAGCATTTCCAGGGATTATGAAAACCGAATCTGTGCTTTTATGAATATCTTAAGAATATTTTCGGTTTTGGAAATTCCTTGGTGTCCAAACTTCCTTGTCTATAAATACACGAAGTTTGCCTTTCTAGCAAACTAATCCTTCGTAACAACAAATTTACTCTTTTGTTGTTGTTCTTCGGTGTAGCCGCCTATTCGGAGAGGAGAGTAACCTAATTAGGCGAAATCTCTTACGGCCGCTCAGTTTAAAGTCTTCTTTGGGATTTAGAAGCTCTAGCGCGACCCGTTGGTGGGAAACTAGATAATTGCGGTTTATCTTTGTTTTCGATTGATTTGAATGACTAACTGTGGTTGAAATCTGATTGCACCTAGTTTGTTTATTCTTGAGAATCTTCTCTTCGATATAAGATTCACTAAAACTAGTTCGAGTTTCGACAGGGATCTTTAGACTGTTGTTAGTTCTAAAGACGATCTTGTGATAATCCATTGTTAACAGACTCCGTTCTGTACGTGATTGATCACAAGAGATTCAAGTGATTGTGTGCAGGTTTTTATTGAAGATTTAAGAAGATTTGAAGACAAAGAAGATATTTAAGATCTGACTTGGGTTTTCTAATCTTTGGTGTGCACAATACTTGTTTCGGTAAAAGAGGATCCAATTAATAATCGGTTTATCCTTGTGGTAGATTGGATTGATTAATTGAGTAGATCGGCATCAATATGTTTCCTTGTGATTAAAGGTATTGATTGGCTTAATCTTAAACAATTACCTTTGGGTGATTGAACATAAGATAGATCTAAGGACCCGACGAAGGAGTTTATGTTAAGATAAACAGAAGAGCCTTTGTCCGACTCATATCACTTGGTTGAATAGAGTTGATACCAAACAGATTTGTTGTTCCTTTACTGTGTCGAATACGAACCAAAGGAATTGTTCCAAGTACGTGACTTATTCACAAGTCGAAGGTGTGGGAATACAGACGGAACTAAGTGAACTATAGGGTTAGTTACTTAGTCTCAACTATACGAAGTTAGGTGTAATTTTGTGTAGCGGCTTAATCCTGAGAGTATTCAATTCATGAAAAGGTCCCGGGGTTTTTCTGTATTTGCGGTTTCCTCGTTAACAAAATCTTCTTTGTGTCATTTACTTTTATTTTCCACATTATAATTGTTTTATTATAATTAAAGTACATCACACAAACGTTAATTCCTATTTACTTGAGAAGAAATCCTATTGTGTTTGGTTAAGTCCGAACCTTTGTATCAAGTAAACATACTTCATTTTTGTATTGTCTCGATCTCGTATCCATAGACAATCACACAAAGTGTGAACCGATTAGTTGCATTGTCTCGACTCAGTCCATAGACAATCACTTTCGGAGAAAGGACTTATAGGTAGGAAAAGTTTTAGCTTGAGGTATATTTGGGTACCCTCGCCTTTTCAATTGGTATCAGAGCTGGCAAACACGAAAAGATCTAACAATCTGTGTTTGGTGCGATCCAACCTATAAGAATTGAATCTATGACCGATTCATTTAACGTAGTTGCTGGATTTGACTACTTTACAAGATCGTGGTGGAGATCATGTATGAAGTATGCAATACTCCTATTCCTAAATATGTTAGGAATCATGCTTATGTATGTCTTCAGTGACTTACATGTTCCTTTGGTAAACATAGGATTGTATATCATCTTATTGTGTAACAATGATGCTAAGGCCTATGTAACAGGTTGTGTCTTGAAAATGCATAAGATTACTCTTATGATTTGTATGAACCATGGCTGTTGTGTTCTTGATAATTCTGGAATCTTGAATATACTTTGGAGGGCCTACCAAAATATATACATGTACATTTTCAGATATAATTCTTTCAATGCTTCGGAATCTAGGATGCGATTTTGGAAAACATGTGTTCCTTCATGGAATAAGTTTTCGGTTAATAAATTTATTAACAATGGATTGCTTCATGCAACTCACAACTGTTTTAATGAAGCAAGTGATCTTTTGAAATGTATGTGTTGATGGTGGATTTTTGTTTAAGGTTAAATTTGTAAAAAAAAAAAACCGAAAAAATTATGCGCTCACATCTTGTAAAAGATAAAGCCATTTATAAGTGTTGGATACTCCCTCACTTAATTCACCAAGAATGGAGCATGTAGCAACAATCCCATTCTGTGAATACATGAAATTCCTCCGAGGTTGGAGCATGTAGCAACAATCCCATCTGTGAATTTCATATCAGCCTTGTATTTCCAGTACTCATTATCGGTGTGGCATGACGACTGAGTGTTACTCTTCTGAGTAACACGAACCTCAAGCACTATAATGAAACATGTACGAAATACCCGTACTGGTGACTCTCGGTGTGTTATACTAGCCCGATTGAGCCCCTCTCGGTGTGTTATACTAGCCCGATTGAGCATCCCGACTGACCGTATCAGTCCGGATATGATCTGATCGCAGTCATCTAACTCCATAAGCATGATTGGATGACCCTAGATCAATTCCATCACCCCAAGCAGGTATGGAATACCCACGACCGACCCGCATGGTCGGTCATTGGCCTAGCTTGCCAAGAAACCGTTCATACCAAGCATTATGGACGGAAAACCCTAAATTAGGGTTTGCGGCATATTACATGTGTCGTAAAACAGTCTCAACCATCCATCTTCGCAGGTATAGATGGAGGGTGTAGATGTAGATTCAAAGGGCCCAGAGCATGTCAACACGATTACCGTGGGCCCGCCTACACACTTGACCAATCGGTCAACACCAACCACGCATGGTTGTAACAAATTCGTACGCCCAAACAAGGAGTGACGCGCGGCTTTGAAACCCGAATTAGGGTTTTGAGCATCATGAGCGTCCATATTCTCCGGCACGGATGGAGGGTCCGAGATTAGATTAAACAGGTCCGGTCATACCAGCATGACCACCGTGGGCCCATCTATCTCTTCACGTTGTCGTCCAAGGCATACCATGCCTGGCTATCCCAAACCGTCCACCCAAACTTACGTGGTTACACTTCCCAAATTGCAAACTGATCTCGACCACTCAACTTCACCGGACGATTTGAGTGGCTTAGATCACGTTTTCATGGGATAGTCAGGTATAGGTGTGAACACCAGCCTACCACCTACACGCTGGTATGATCGACCAAGACCGACCAAGATGGGTCGTCTTAAAACGCGTGTCCAAACTAGGGATGTCACGCGGTTTCCAACTCTTTTGCGGCAATGGATTTCTGCCGCAAACCGATCTCAATCACTCAACTTTACCGGTCAAATTGAGTGGCCTAGATCGCGCCTTCATGGGACAGTGAGGTATGGACGTGCACACTGGCATGTTGTCTACGCACATGCCCGGTCGGTCCTCTCCAAATCCCTTTCCATGCTTGGTTTCGACCAAGCTGAAGAGTGATGCTTGCGCACCTCTTCAAGAAACCCTAATATTCATTAGCGGCCGCGAGATGAGTGTCTCAAAGATCATCTCATCCGTCCAACTTCACGACTTGGTTATAAAACCTTGGTCAGGAGTTATTTGGTTAGTGAGGCGTCATTAACCATCACTTTACCACACCATGATGCGGTGCACACGCAAAAATACACATGGTACTTCACAAGTATCGACTTCCGAATAACGCAGTTATTCAATTCGACATTACATGCTATCTTTCGTGGATCCACGATCCACACATTCAGGACATCAATCATGTCACAAAGCGGGGATATATCTTGGGGTATTGGTGCAGGCGGTTTACCGCGTGCGGCGTGCAACGCGCCATCACAAGAACGTGTCGGGGAAGTCATGGACGGTTATAGATGAGCAGGGGAGAAGTGGGCAAGACTGGTCGTGTGGCACCGACGCACAACTCCACTACTCCATCACTCCACTTACTCCACTTCCCACGAGAGACGTGAATAAGGCTCAATGACTTGTATAAATAGGTTCTCCGCCCTATTTCAAACAACAACACAAGTCCCGGACGAGGACAGAAAACCAAGTGTTAATACAAAAAACGTATTCCAACACCAGAGCTTGCTTGCATCAATCACAAGCCTGTTCACCTTTCTGTTACAAGTCATAAGCAAGCCAACACCTTCACAATCTCAACACATTCTTCGCTTCCCTCCCTAAGATCAACCCCATCTCCTTCACTTTGTGACCGAAACAAGTCTGGAACGGCCATTTCTTGGTTTAGGTAGGACTTGCACGGATTGATCTCTCGAATCTACAAGCACTCACCGCGCAGTGCATTTTTTTAAGGTTTAAATTCATTCCTCATCCACACCCCAAATTACCAAATTCTGCAGGAGTAGTTTTCACCCATAAACAATTGGCGACCACAGTGGGAGGTTGATCTCTCGGTTACAAAAATTCTTCGATTTTCGTCTCACGATGTATCCTCACCCGGAATCCGAAGGTGGTTCAGATATCATGGGAAGCATAGCTGGAATGTTGGAGGATGTCTTGGCAAATCAAGCCGGTATCACCAGAAGGAAGAGCGAGACATTTCGCCTTTTGAATGATATAGCAGCACAATTACAAGGAGGGTCGATAGGCATCAACTCAGACAGTGCAAGAAACGTTGAATCCTTAGTCAGGAGTCACACCTTTACAAGTGGAGAAGTAAAAAGAGCACGTGTGGTAGGCCTGGAAGATGTATATAAATTATGGCCTACGGTGATAACCGCAAGTGCACGGCGTCTATCGGAGACGCGGCAAGTACGGGTCGATCCACAGAGACGAGGGGTGCTTTCAATGATCTATGGCTATGCTAAACTGAGTTTCCTAGCAAGTAACAAGTGACAGAGTGTAACAAAAGATATTTTGTGCCGAAACGGCTGAGATGTAATGACAATGAACCTAAACTAAGGTATAACAGTGACAAAAGTATGCTAAGGTCTGCAAATCCACCTCGACCCCTATTGTGATTTCAACTAAGTTAAATGTCTTGTTCTATAGTAGCTAAGGGCGAGTGTGTCAATTCCGCCACTTAACTAAGGAGTTTCACCTTGTGATAACTCAAATATCGCCTAAATTGCTAACCTAGAGTCTTTGATTTGTCTAATGAAGCACAACTTGATCAAAGTATTAGTTTTAAAAATAGAAAGCAGGCTGAAATACACCCAACTCGGTTTAAACCTAACTACGGTGCATCCATCGCGTTGGCATGCACTTTGTGAGATAAAAGTGTTGAGGTATTTAAAATTGAAGCTATCTAATTCATTGAGCATTCAAGATAAATTTAATGAGTTTAGCACAAATTGGAATCAGGGTTTCATTGAAACCCTGATACTAAATTAAAACATCAAACAAAATTACAAAGAACAGAATTGAACCTAAGTGACACACTGGCTAACCCAGGCGTGCGAAAAACATTCACAGACACCTCCTATTTATACATCTGAAAAATATCCCAAACCCTAATTTCTTATAAAATAGAAATTGAAATAAAATGACTCTCACCCACTTCTCAGAAAACTTCTCCTCTTGTCTAATCACCTCAGAGCTCCATGCGTGATTGATTGGTGAAACCCTAACCTATCTCTTTCTATTTCTCACTTAGTCTCTAGGGCGAAACTATGAGAAAAATAGAGGGAGGCGGGGGAGGTGGTTGTTTAACGCTCTTTGTTGTTGTGACACGAGATGGTGGTGGTGATGGCTTGTCGGGGAGAGGGAATGGTGGTGAAGGTGATGTTGCGAGAGGGTTTGTCGGGGGTATGGAGAGGGGGTGGCGGAAGAGCGAGAGGGAAGAAGAAAGAGAAGATGAAAATGAAAATAGGGTTGGTCGAGTGGGTAGTATAGGGTTAGGGATTTTTTGTGAGGCATGAACATCAAGCTTTGATGAGGCGATGGAGCGGCGTCGGATTGGTTGGAGAAGATCTTAACGGTGAGAGAGGTAGCCGGTTTTGGAGCGATACGGTGTTGCGCGAGTACATCGAGGGTTGATGAGGCGGCTGTAGCGACCGTAGGATGTGGATGAGAGAGATCTCAACGGTTTGGAGTGGACGGGCTCGGATCCGGGTCGCGGGTTGCTCCAGCTCAAGTCTCCCTTGCTGGGTTGCACGCGGATTCGCGCGCGCGGCTTTGGCTATCTGCTCCATAGATGCTTGACTCCAATTCTTACGCTCTTTTGCTCCTTAGTTTCTCCGAGCTTTATTTATTACCTAAAAACACAAAATTAATTAATACAAATATTTATTCTTGAAAACAAGGAAAATACGAGAATATGGGATAATATCGATTTATAAGCGCAAAAGATGAGTAAAATGCCAATAAAAAGGTGTATAAATATGCACTATTTGGCACTCATCAAATACCCCCAAACCTGAATTTTACTTGTCCTCAAGTGAAACAGAAATTAGGAAATCCTAACTATACCTGTCGCGAGGTCTCTCGAATGCATTTAGCGTATGCACTAAGCCTTTAAACCCCTAGGTGTCCCTAGTGGACGAGTTGTAGTCTCATGAGGGTTTACCAGAGGTGTACCCACAAAACCTTCTCCAACTTGAGTGTAAAAGAGTCTCAAGCCTCTAAGAAGCTATGAGGACATAGAGTTTCGCATGCTAGTAACGAAGTTAGAACTATCGAAGAACGCATTCTCATCCTTAAGTCTTTGAGCGAGAAGTAACCATACCATATGAAAGAATTCGGATTCGATTGTGATCATAAGCCTCGACTTCGCCTCACCATTAGGGTTTTATGATAATTGCACTCAAAAAGATCGCTTTTTAGTCTCTCATGTGTGCGAGCGAGAAAATAAGAGAGAAATCTGCACACGTTGTAGGTAGGAAGGATAACCCTCCGAAATAAAATACGGAGACTCCACGGAAGTGTGGACAAAAAGAATCTTTTACGATGACCTCTAAGAAAGGAAATCAACCATTAGCAAGGGGTGGGAGTACTCACTCACTTCTCACCCGATCGGCAATTAATATCACTCTCTCATAAGAACCATAGAAACGTCTTCAATCTTCGGTCTTCGGTCTTCAATTGTTGATGACGAACTTCTAAACTTCACAAACTTGACAATTTTTAACTTTTCTATTCAAATTCCTTGTTGTTTGGATTTTTCTTTTTAAATTATTCTTTACCATGGTGGTAGCAAAAATAAGAAAATAAACTACAATATTTTTTTTGACTTTTTTTTTGACTTTTTTTTTTTTTTTTTTTTTTTTTTTTTTTTTTTTTTTTTTTGATATAATTTAAGTGAAAATAAAAATACAAATAATGAAATAACTAACTCCATGGACAAAGGACTTTATCACTCTATTTTTCCACAACTTGTATTGTCTTGATTTTATAAATTTTATTAATTCTCATCCTATTTTCTTTTCTTTGTTGCACGTAAACCTTGGACTATCTCAACTTTTCTTTCAATATTCGATTGCTCTAGGTTGCTGTCGACGATGATGTGTTTCTATGGGTCTTGCTGATTGAGAGAAGAGTGATGCTAACTGCAAATCGATATTTAGAAGGAGTTTTCATCTTTAGACGTCACCCTCATGATTGACAAAAACTAGCACTCAAGAGATCAAAAGTAGTCTTTGAAATTGGTGCGAAGTTGGGTAGCTCACCATTCTACCGGAATTTACGTGCGGTGACACACACACTCTAACAGACTTTTCTAGAAAGTTGCAAAAAATTGAAGGTTGGTGCCTCACTTGATGTAAAATGGGTAGTCTCCACTATGGGTGATCACAATTCTACTACCGAATATCTAAACAGCACCTAATTCGCCCTCCGGTATGGTTAAATCCAACTTTAACGCTCTAATCAACTAAGGAACCCCGATTGTGTTCTCCGGCACTTCAAGTTACATTATTTGGTCGAGAATCTCTATGTAAACATAGCTAAAAGCATGCTAGTGACTCTAAAATCTCTAAAAAGTTGGAGGTTTTTACAAAAAGAGTTTTGATTTTTTTTTTTTTTTTTTTTTTTTTTTTAAGATAAAAGGTGAAATAAAAGACTAAAAACTCTAAATGCAAAATAAAAGACTAAAAACTCTAAATGCAAATGCACCCCCAAACCTAAATCAAACATTGTCCTCAATGTGTCTACATATAGAAAAAATTTAAACAGTCACATACCACGAGAACTATCTTTGATAAAGAAAAGGGAAGAGATTAGGTATGTCGGCGGGAGCGAGGTTGAGCTTCATTAATCAAGGCAAAATCCAACATTCTCAGTGGTGATCATATCGGATTAGCACAAAAATGCACAAGAAGACTCAACCGATTCAAGAAAAGAAAAATTAAAAAGTCCTATGGGATTATATACAAAAATTCATCATACACTAACAATCTAAAGAGTTGCGGGTCAACCCAAAAGATAATGTACAGAAACTTTAACATATAAAAAAAAATGGGCTTTGGTTTATGTGGGAATTTGGTTTGTGGAGGTTTTGGTTTATGTGGGAAGCCCAGGTTGCTGTGGGCTCAATTTGGTTTGTTTGGGAGTTGTTGTTTGAAGCCCAGGATTTGTGGAACCTGACCCGGATGTCTAGCTTATGTGGGTGAAGGTTGTGTGGTTGCGGCCAAGTGGTTGTGCAAAGCCTAGGTTGAGTTAGCCCGGTGAAGGTGTTATTGCGGTTAAATGGCCCCAGATTGGTTGCACCTTTGACTTTGATTGTGGGCTCGGGTTATGCGAGTGCAAGCCCAGTATTTGGGCTTCAACCTATGCAGCCCAGGCTGTGCAGTTGCACAGCCTAGCAGTTGAGTTAGCCTAGCAGTGTATGTGAAGCCTGATGGTTGAGTTTCAGTTTTGTGCAGAGCCCAGCAGTTGAATGGCCCAGTATGTGGGCTTTAGGTATGCACAGGCTAGGTCAGCTTGGTTATACACAAGGTCAGCTCAGGCAAGGTCAAGTGTGTGCAGAGGTTGGTTTATCTGTGGGTTGGTTTGGGTGCAGAGCTCAGATTTGCATCCCTGGTCAGGTTTTGTGCGGGGTTTCGGCCTGATTTTTAGTTTGCACACACGGCTTAGACCCAAGACTGGTGAGGTGGTCACGACACTGTTGTGAGCTCGGCTCGACCTGAGATAAATACAAGACAGCCAATATGCGAGTTCTCAACACGACCTTTGGAAAAGTTACTCAAAAACTCATGCAAAAATTAACACACCAATTCATAAATAAACAAAGTTCGGCCTCTACAACACACCACCGAGTGTCAACAAGGCCGATTCCATTACTCTTCACGTGGTGCGGGGCAGATAGGTTGAGCAAGATTGGGCAATCAGACTACCATGCGGTATGCAACTCGGGGGCTTTAACGGATTTATCAAAAGTTTGGCTAACATATAAACTCGAGGCACTAGCTCTCAGCAAGCCTTAATGCAATTATCAGCAGGCAATACGGGCTAAACTCAAACTGCAGCTACAGGGGCTTTGGGGGTTTGCAGCTAAGCTCGTGGGCTAGCAAGGCAATACGAGATGGCAAAGCAAGTACACTTAAATGCTTAGATCTTGCGAGTAATGCTAGTACACACAAATGCTCAGTGCAATGAGTAACAAATGCTCGGGCATGGCGGTGAAATTCATGCCACAGTTAAAATTGGTGTACCAAGGCTAGTAAGATGCACAAATGCAGAAATTTCAGGGGTATGTGACTTAGCTAACTTTCGAGTCATGCACGGATACCTGCAGATTTAGCGGTGCAATTGGTCTATCAGTCAAGCAATCGAGAGGTGGTGACCTAATATGGAGGCTAATCTGTCATGCGAAGCAATAGATGTTCAGCTGATGTCACAGGGTCATGCTCAGGTTGCTCAGGCTAAGGCAGCAGAGTAGCTAGCACAAGCTCATGCACATGGGCTGGAGTTTAAGCTCAGTATGCTAGTTTAACCTAGTTCACAGGTCATGTATGGAGTCACTTACCTGAATTGTGCTCAGAGTTTTGTGACTCAGGCCCCTTGGCCTTTTCTCCCACTCCTTGGGCTTGCTGGGAAGCACAAGCAAGCACAAGAGCAAGTTCAACAGGTTCAGGCTTTGGTTGCTCAGCAGCAGCAGCAGCCAAGTAGCAACACAGGTACCTCAAGTTCTGGGCTTCTATTTCTTGGTTTCTTTCCTTTGGCTTGCTCAGCAGCAGCAACATCCAAGTAGCATAGAAGGTACCTGTTGCTTAGAAGGAAAATTCAGTCCTCAGATTTGCACAGTTATGCACTGAGATGCAAATGATATGCACTGAGATGCAATCAAGTGAGCTCAGAGACAGGTGCAAGAATGCAATACAAATGGTATGCCTACAATGCAAAAGATGGCAGGCTGATGCACATTAAGTTAACAGATGGCAGGCTAAGTTGGACTGACACAGGAGAAAGAAAATTTGGATTGTCACAGGGCTTGAAGAGTTTAAAATACAAAGTATGAAACAAAATGATTATGCTAAATTATACCAATGTACCAAAGTTGCAGATGCAAGTTACAAAAGTTCAAACTAAGTTACACTACGACAAGAAGAAAAGCAAAGAATGCAAGTTATAGATGAGTCTACTGAGAATGTAACAGATGAGAAACTAAATGCTAAACACAAAGTACAAAAGCAAAGACAGATGCTAAAATTTCAAGGCTAAAAGCAAAAAATCAAGGTGAATATGTACAGGAGGATATGAACTCAGTAAAGACAAGCACAAAAATCAGCAAGGCACGCGCCAAGTCCCCGGCAACGGCGCCAAAAACTTGGTAGGCCTGGAAGATGTATATAAATTATGGCCTACGGTGATAACCGCAAGTGCACGGCGTCTATCGGAGACGCGGCAAGTACGGGTCGATCCACAGAGACGAGGGGTGCTTTCAATGATCTATGGCTATGCTAAACTGAGTTTCCTAGCAAGTAACAAGTGACAGAGTGTAACAAAAGATATTTTGTTCCAAAACGGCTGAGATGTAATGACAATGAACCTAAACTAAGGTATAACAGTGACAAAAGTATGCTAAGGTCTGCAAATCCACCTCTGACCCCTATTGTGATTTCAACTAAGTTAAATGTCTTGTTCCTATAGTAGCTAAGGGCAGTGTGTCAATTCTGCCACTTAACTAAGGAGTTTCACCTTGTGATAACTCAAATATCAGCTAAATTGCTAACCTAGAGTCTTGGTTGTCTAATGAAGCACAACCAGTCAAAGAGTATTAGTTTTAAAAATAAAAGCAGTGAAATACACCCAACTCAGTTTAAACCTAACTACAGTGCATCCATGGCGTTGGCATGCACTGTGAGAGAAAAGTGTTGAGGTATTTAAAATTGAAGCTATCTAATTCATTGAGCATTCAAGATAAATTTAACAGAGTTTAAGCACAAATTGGAATCAGGGTTTCATTGAAACCCTAACACTAAATTAAAACATCAAACAAAATTACAAAGAACAGAATTGAACCTAAGTGACACACTGGCTAACCCAGGCGTGCGAAAAACATTCACAGACACCTCCTATTTATACATCTGAAAAATATCCCAAACCCTAATTTCTTATAAAATAGAAATTGAAATAAAATGACTCTCACCCACTTCTCTGAATCGCTTCTCCTCTTGTCTAATCACCTCAGAGCTCCATGCGTGATTGATTGGTGAAACCCTAACCTATCTCTTTCTATTTCTCACTTAGTCTCTAGGGCAGAAACTATGAGAAAAATAGAGGGAGGCGGGGAGGTGGTTGTTGCGTTCTTTGTTGTTGTGACACGAGATGGTGGTGGTGATGGCTTGTCAGGGAGAGGGAATGGTGGTGAAGGTGATGTTGCAGAGGGTTTGTCAGGGGGTATGGAGAAGGGGGTGGCGGAAGAGCAGAGGAAGAAGAAAGAGAAGATGAAAATGAAAATAGGGTTGGTCGAGTGGGTAGTATAGGGTTAGGGATTTTCTTTGTGAGGCATGAACATCAAGCTTTGATGAGACCGATGGAGCGAGCGTCGGTTGGTTGGAGAAGATCTTAACGGTGAGAGAGGTAGCCGGTTTTGGAGCGATACGGTGTTGCGCGAGTACATCGAGGGTTGATGAGGCGGCTGAAGCGACCGTAGGATGTGGATGAGAGAGATCTCAACGGTTTAGAGTGGACGGGCTCGGATCCGGGTCGCGGTTGCTCCGGCTCAAGTCTCCCTTGCTGGGTTGCAAGCGGTTTGTATGAGCTTTGGCTATCTGCTCCATAGATGCTTGACTCCAATTCTTCTCGCTTTTTGCTCCTTAGTTTCTCCGAGCTTTATTTATTACCTAAAAACACAAAATTAATTAATACAAATATTTATTCTTGAAAACAAGGAAAATACAGAATATGGGATAATATCTGATTTATAAGCGCAAAAGATGAGTAAAATGCCAATAAAAAGATGTATAAATATGCACTATTTGGCACTCATCAACGTGGTCGAAAACGAATCAGGAAAGATGGACGACATGGTCCAGACATAGGAAAAGACTTGTCCGAGTATGCAATGTCTGCAGGATAAAGAAAGAGAGCACAGACTTATGGAGCCATGCTAGAGGATTTATATCTCAAAACTCTTCTTGAAGCCGGAAAACTTGTCCAATCGCGTCGACCTTTCAACCGATCGAAGAAATGCTTGAGGAAGGAGAAATCAATCGGGAAATACCCGAATACATAGGATGGGAACGTTCAATCCGGTCACTCGGCGAAGTGACATTACGACACCTTCCACATCCCTTTACCTAGGCAAGCGATCCATGAGATATGATGGCACTCGCAAGTCTTCCAACTTCATCTCTGTTCCACATCAAAGCCACGGAGAGAAATCACAACGTCCACTAACGCGAGAAAAGCCGGACTCAATGTACCTACATTTCCCCTTCCCAATGAAGAAGATTGGAACTCTTTGGAGGCGTGGGTGCGAAATGGAGAGGTGGAGCTACCCCCGGTATGGCGTCCGCCTACTGATCAAGAAGTAATGGACTCGAGGTACTGTCATTACCACCGGTTCCTTCATCACCCCACCAGTGAATGCAACGCTTTGAAGCGCATTTCCAGGAGAAGCTTGGTTCAGAGAGATAGCTCTGAGAAGTTAGTGTGGAGGATTTTCTTAGAGAGGCTACTCGGTTTGATACAAGTGAGGCTTCAAAAGCAAGTAAGTTTTACTCAACAATTTTACAAGAAAGATAGTTTAGAATTCACTGGGGACTTAGCATCCCGCACGTAGAGAAAGAGGCTCAGTGATCAAACGCCATGTTTGTTTCCACTCGTACCTCCCTTTTACATAACATTTGCAATTTCATGTGATCTGTGCAATCATTCATGACCAAGGTGCAAATTTCATTTAACATAATCTCTTTCAAAAAGGTTGTTCACAAAACTATCTCAAAATAAGCCAATTCAATTACCTATTAATTCAAAACCGGAGGTCAAAGAAAATCCTCACTATCACTCAAGAGAGAAAAGCATCTAAAAGAAAAGGCAAGTATATAGCATGAATACTTCAAGGAAAGTCCTTCAGCAACAACTCGTCCTTCTGGGCGAGAGAGACTTTCATCCTTTGAAGCGCAACCTGTTTCAGCTCCAGTTCCTTAGACAACTTCTCAACCTCTTCTTCCTGGCGATCAACACAGTCCGCAGTAGGGACTTCATCCTGTAATTTCTGAAGCTCCCGAATCTTGGAGAACCCTTTGAAGAACCAAGGAGCATTGAAGATGTACTGCGCAAACACGTCCCGATGGCACCTCCAATCTTCAATCATCTCCTCGAAAAGCATTCGACCAGTCGTGACGCTCATCCCCTGGATAGAAACTAAAGCTTCTTGGACGCGGTTGACCAACGCAAGACGACTTTTAAGTTTCGTGGTGGTAGCAATGTGACCGTGCTTCTCCCATATCGCTGTGTACAACTCTTTGAACTGAACCGGCACGCTGAATCCACCAACCAACACATGGCCTGGATAAGGGATAGTAAAAGGAGGATCGAACAAAGCCCCAGGCTGCATCACCGGTAATTCACCAACCGCGGGAGCCTTGTCAATTGCGAGGAGGCCTTTGGAAGGAGTCACCACAATAGCCATATTCTTTGGAAACCTGCTCGGGGACGGATTTCAAGGGGAGCCGCCTCAATTATTGCAGACGCTACCTTTCTTATACTCCTTCCGGCATCTACTTCGCTCTGGGTACTAATTTCCATCACGACCCCGTCAACAAGATCACTCAGAGAGGCGGCTTGTCCAACCGAGCTTGCATCATCTCTGTCATGGTCGGGAAAAGGAGCGGTTTCTCCAGACTTCTCAGCATGAAGATCAGTTTCTCCAGACTTCTCAGCATGAAGATCAGTTTCTCCAGACTTCTCAACATGAAGATCAGTTTCTCCAGACTTCTCAGCATGAAGATCAGTACCGCCAGCCTTCTCATTCTGAATACGCGCCAGCCTTGTGAAGACATTCTCTTTCGGAATCCCATGATTTCAAGCAAGAATTACTCTTAGAAAGATTCACCCTGGAGAAATAAAGGAACCAACGGGAAGAAATTTAAATACCTTCATATTGGAGGAATTGAGGATCACCGAACCACATGCCTGCCTCTTGGATCTCTCTCCTGCTTGGGGACTGCAATCCTCGGCTCTGGTCCGTTTGGCTGGAAGTGGCTTCAACTGGAAATGCTTTTTCAAAACGTCGGAAGATGGTTCACCACGGAAACCTGTCACAATACTCTCCGAGAATTCTGGAAAATCAACGATTGCCTTCTCCAAAATTCCTTGTACTTATCGGTTGCAGTGGGTTTCTCCCAATAGGCCGAAGGAAGGCTCACCCGTTCCAAAAACATGCCAGCGTTAAGAATATTCGGGAGAGATTCTTTGGAACCCTTGGTGAACGAATAAATGGGACACCCCGATCAAATCCCATTTGGCGAGCAGCCTGTCAATATTGTGCGGAGTCACGAGAAAATTTTCCGTTAAATAGAGACGGGACATATCCTGGAATGCAGCTGCGTAGGTAAATAAGTTCTCCAGATTTCATAGTTTCGACATCGGTACACAACACAAAGATCGGGACCATCGAAGCGATATCAAAGTCTTTGGTGAACAATGGAAGGGTGGACCGGCCCCCATGGACGGAAATCTACGAAGACACATTGTCAAATACGTCCACAAGTTTCGCACCGCCTCTCGGGGATGCCTTTTATTCCAACGGAGTATTCTTGAGCCACCATACAAGTTACTGAGCGAATTTCTAGGAGTAGGAGCGTAACTTTTGAAGTGTTCCCATAAGAATGCCTGAATAAAAGCGAAGTGAACGTGCGACTCCACCTTCTTGTACCCGTTAGAAACATGCATGTCCATTGCTAAAGCGTCCGAGATGAGAATACGGTGATCCAAGGAACAATGCGCCTAAAGGAAGAACTTCACCCTTCGCCCATTTTTATAGCAATCTTAACAAGGTCACTTCTAATGGTCTTCTTTCCGAGGAACCATCATCGAATATATCCACGGATAGCCATAAAGACAGAGAACGCAATCACACCGAGAGCTCGTTTTCCAACTCTTGATCCGGCTCTGGGTCTACGGAGACCACTCAGACACCCACCAGTGTAAAAGCATCTCGCATCTTTTTCTCTTCCTTGTCCAGACTGTCGAATTCTGCCACTTTTTGAAGTATAGCACCATAGTTACTTTGTTCCGTATCGAGAGCTCGTAAGAGAGACTTCCGACAACGAGCGGAGTTCATTAATTCAGCCACACTCTCCAAAGTAATAGTCATCTCTCCCCATATAGATATGGCTGTGTGAGTAGAAATACGCCACCGATAAATGAAGGTAATCAAACCCGCGATGTCTTTCCTAATTTCGAGAGTAGCAGATGCCATGACCGCATTGAGGATCTGCGCTTTGGTCAAATTGTCCTTAATGCCCTTATTACTCAACATGCGTCTCATCCATCCTTCGTAAGAACCCAGTGGAGCATGGCAAGTCCTGAAGTCAATAGGAGAAGGCGGATATTCGTTTCTCCGGAGACAAAATCTCATCACAAGTGCTGAAGAAGAGAATGAATCAGCTTCCATATTTTCTGAATCGGAAAGCAAGACTATCTTATGAGAAGGATATTTCCTAATGTTTGGAAAAGGCGAGGTGAATAATCCATCATCGATGTTCGGCATATCTTTGAAGCTGTCAACACTTCCTGACTTGGCACCAGCATTATCTCCAGAAGACATCTCAACAGGGATTCTTTTCTTCCACAATGAAATAAAAGACAGGAGTTAGAACTTGTATGAAAGCACAGGAGATGTAGTCACACACGGCAAGACACAACTCACATCGGAGCACACAATGGCCGGTCCAAACACCATTCAAGTCCGGTACAAATTTTAGTCTGGTATTGATTTCAGTCTGGTATTGGTATCAAGTCTGGTACAAGTTTCAGTCTGGTATTTATTTCAGTCTGGTATTGGTTTCAAGTCTGGTACAAGTTTCAGTCTGGTATTGGTTTCAAGTCCGGTATAACTTTTCAGTCTGTCAAGCATATGCCGTTCGGATCAAACGCGCAAGGTGGGGCTACATTCACGGGCATGTATTACAACACGGTTTTTCTCATGATCGTGGGAATTATGTTTACGAAATTCAAGCCAAGGTCTCTTCCCAAGCTACAATCTAAGAAGCTAGTTTTGCATGCAATGGTGGAAACAAGCAAAAACAACATGGATTCACGGGTTGTTTTACTAAGCAATTCTGGAAAATATTGACGTATCAACCTTGGTGGAAAAAACTAAGCATATACATGTCTTACAAAAGGTGTTTACCTAACAAACTAGGGTTTTACCTTTTAAAAAAAAAAAAAAAAAAAAAAAAACCTACCTCGGACGACGGCGCACAATAGCAGCTCCGGCAACGACGCACAGTAGCAGCTCCGGCAACGGCGGTCGGCGGCGGCAGCAAGGTCACGGACGGGAGCTGCTTGACAATAAAAAAAAAATTCGTGAGAAAAGCAAAGGGGTTAGTCTATTTTATAGACAAAAATTAGAAGAATCCCAATAGAACAAGGATACCTCTTTTGTTTGGATTCCTCTCTTGATTCAAATACCCAAAGAAGGAAACCGGTCCCACCAAAGGATTCCATACGAGCATGACGGCGTGGGCAACTAGCGGTCGACCAACACTCTTCCGGGTAAACTCCTTTTATCATGTCTTTCTCACATATGTATGTCACCATCTCATGCCTACCACACAATAGTGTAACCATTATGTGCTAGGTAGGGGACTTAATGTTGATGGTGGATTTTCGTTTAAGGTTAAATTTGTAAAAAAAAAACCGAAAAAAATTATGCGCGACATCTTGTAAAAGATAAAGCCATTTATAAGTGTTGGATACTCCCTCACTTAATTCACCAAGAATGGAGCATGTAGCAACAATCCCATTCTCGTGAATACATGAAATTCCTCGAGGTTGGAGCATGTAGCAACAATCCCATCCTGTGAATTTCATATCAGCCTTGTATTTCCAGTACTCATTATCGGTGTGGCATGACGACCGAGTGTTACTCTCCATCACAGAGTAACACGAACCTCCAAGCACTATAATGAAACCATGTACGAAATACCCGTACAGGCTGACTCTCGGTGTGTTATACTAGCCCGATTGAGCCCCTCTCGGTGAGAAGTGGGCAAGACTGGTCGTGTGGCACCGACGCACAACTCCACTACTCCATCACTCCACTTCCTCCACTTCCCACGAGAGACGTGAATAAGGCTCAATGACTTGTATAAATAGGTTCTCCGCCCTATTTCAAACAACAACACAAGTCTAGACGTGACAGAAAACCAAGTGTTAATACAAAAAACGTATTCCAACACCCAGAGCTTGCTTGCATCAATCACAAGCCTGTTCACCTTTCTGTTACAAGTCATAAGCAAGCCAACACCTTCACAATCTCAACACCTTCTTCGCTTCCCTCCCTAAGATCAACCCCATCTCCTTCACTTTGTGACCGAAACAAGTCCGGAACGGCCATTTCTTGGTTTAGGCCGGACTTGCATGATTGATCTCTCGAATCTACAAGCACTCACCGCGCAGTGCATTTGTTTAAGGTTTAAATTCATTCCTCATCCACACCCCAAATTACCAAATTCTGCAGGAGTAGTTTTCACCCATAAACAGTATGTTTTTTTATTCTAATGATATTTTCAACAAATATCGTATTTTGTTCAATTCTATCTCTGCATACTCTAATAAATTCTTGAATAAATTTCAAGTGATATTATCTCATTATGGTAATAAAAGAGTACACAGGTTATTGGACAAAAACATGGAATCAATCCGAAATAAAGGTCTAGTCCATAGAAAACCGGTTTTCCAAAAGAAATACTTAGACACGAAATCGAAATTGTTTCCTCTCAAGTCACGGTTTCCGATTTTGAGTGTTTTTCCTAAAACTAGTTATTTTCGGTCTTTGTTGACAAGTCTTCCTATAAAAGATAATCTCTTGCTATGTATTCAAACATATTGGGGAATATTGCGCTAAGCCGTAACTAGGGTTTTTCATATTTTCGCAAGTATGAAAAGGGGGGAATCAAGAACTAAATCCGTTAATAAACGGATCAGAATTGAAAACATGGATGAAATCAGATTTCCTAACTATATTAACAACAAGCATGAATCTGCTCATTTTGTTGATAGTTCTTGCTTCAGGAAATATGAAGCACTTAAAGGAATGAGTTTTACCTCTGAAAATAAGTTTGATCCAAATGTCCAAAATAAGGATTATGCGAATTTCGTTCAAGATCGAAACTGGGGGAATCTTTTTAATCTTGAAGAATATTCACCTGATTTGGTTAGAGTGTTCTATGCCAATATACACAATGTTGATCACAAAAAACTTAGTTTTGTGACCTTTGTTGGCCGATATATCTATTATATTGATCGTAAAACCATCTCTTATGCTATTAAGTACAGTGAAGAAAGTAATCACCTGATTACTGGAGTTGAAATTGATCACGATACCATTTCAACATGTCTCATTGGAAAGAAGATTGCATGGGAAAATGATAGACTACCAACAAAGAATATACCCCTTCATCTCAGGATTTTCGGTAAACTTGCTTTAGCAACCATCTTTGCAAGTACAAGAGATAAATCGATGCAGGATAAGACATTTATGAGAATTCATCTACTTTCTCTTTGAAAGAGGATACTCAAATAGATATTTGCGACATCATTGTCAGTCAAATGATCAAGATATCAGATCTATCTCATCTTCTGGTATCAAAAGGAATCTCGGCTTTCCATGCATCATTACCAAAATCGTGAATCGATCGAGGAGGAGAAGATTTTGAAGAAAAATTGATCATTAATCTTTGTGACTAATAAGATTATAAGTCAAATGACTGGGATACAAAACCCTTTGTGATGTTATTGGAAGAATTTCACCTAATTCTTACAAAAAGATGCTTCTTACTCACCTTGAAAGTATAGGTAAACAACTTGACCCTTTCCAGAAACAGGTGAGCTTTACTGCTCGAAAAGACATAGAAACTCTTAAAAGAATTCAGAATTTTGAATCAGAGTTTTGGGATCAAGAATCAAGAATCAAAGAAGAGCGACAGAAAGCACTTGGCCCCAAGGAATGTTCTTCTCATGAAATAAATGAAGATTAAAACTCTTCAAGAAAAATAGACAGTAGTTTTTGATTTATTTCAATAAAGTCGATCATGAATAAAACTATCTTATTATGAATAAAATTATTTGATTTGTAATTTTTCTTGTGATAGTTTTTCGGTTTACATAGCCTGTGCTTAATTGCTTTTACCTTATTGCTATGTATGTTTATGGGATGTTTGATTTCGGTTTTACTACCTTAATATTCGATCTCATATATTGTGAACCCTCATGATTTGGGTGACTTTTTGATTTAGCGGGATTAAGTTCTAGCCCTAGTAGGTAGGCTTTATCAAAGGATTATGAGGGGTTCTGATAGAAATAATATGTGAAAAAGTCACAATATGTTGAATCGGTTTTGGTTTAGCATAAAAGCATATGTGTTTCGACGGTTTTCAACTTTTGCTTGCAATTGTTAAAACCGGTTTTCAACCTTTCTCTGGTAAAGGTTGAGGTGTGTTGTTATTCTTTTGTTCACGCATAAGTATGACGACGTGGTGATATTTCGATATCAATTCTCCCTAGACAAAGATGCAATCATATTGGATAAGTGGATACGAAATTTGAGGTAACAATCTTGTTAGTTAATTGTTTTCTTGTTTAAGAAAAGCCTGAGTTTATATTATATTTGTTGCTTTTGCTTAACGAAATTTCGGTTCAATTGATATTTATTCCATGATGTGTGTGTGTGGATGTGTGTTTCAATTGGTTCCGGTTAAGAAAAACTATTGTTATCTTGCTACATTGTGTGGTATCAATTGTTTAGGCTTACAAAATTTCGGTACAATTGATGTGTGTGTGTAATTCAATTGGTTCCGGTTAAGAAAAACTATTGTTATCTTGCTTTTGTATGGTATCAATCGTTTAGGCTTACAAAATTACGGTGCAATTACGGTGCTAATAATGTCTATGTTGTTTCAATTACTTCCGTTTGAGGTGAATAATTATGCAAGTTGATTTATTTTGGTTTGTATGAATTATTTCTGGCTTAACAAAATAATATGTGTAGGGGATGAGTTGTTTAGTCCAATTCGATTCCGGATAAGATAAACTAAGTTAATTCTGATCTTAGTTAGACTTATCGAAGTGAGGTTTCGGTTATTCAAGTCTAATCGAATGCCTCAAGAAATGCTAGTTAACTAACCTAGTACTTGTCTTGTTTAAAATTGAAAGGTCTAAGTTTATGGATAATTAGAACCTGATGAGAAAAATGGAGTTTATCTTTATTTTGGTCTTATCGAATTAAGCGGTTGTTTTTGAACAATCGGTTTAGCAAAGGGACTAATATGCTTAGTTGTTTTTGGTTTGCTAAACTAAATTAGAAAATTGTTTTGGACAATTGTTTCCTTGGTAACATATCAAAATAAGACTACTTGTAGTTTCGGTTTTGATATTGGTTATTAGAATATGATGTGTGGAACCCTCGTGCCTAACTCTACAGGTTTGCAAGTCTATTCTGAGATTTGTAAGATTCTTTTTGTGTTGTCCTTTATTTTTTCGTTTCTTTGTCATTTTTTGTGACAAAAAGGGGGAGAAATATATGGAGTAAACAGGTGATGTTGGGATTGAAATTTATATTGATTGGCATCGCTAAGGAAAAGAACATTGGTACTTGAATGTTTTTATCTAACGAAAGAGTGAAAGCACAGACTAAGGGGGAGTAACATGTCATATGATTGGTATAACAAAGATGTGCGGATTGAATATCTACCTATCTTCCTTAGGGGGAGTAATAACTTTGTTATTATAATGTTAACAACGACATTTTCAAGGATTGAATGTAAGCAGTTCACTGTGCTGTTGAATCGGGAATTAAGCGGATTGTAATGAATTATTGTAATTTGTTTATCCATATGATGTAAGAGTTTTGTCACTAAAATTGACAAAGGGGGAGACTGTTAGAGCATGGATCGGTTGAACCCACCAAGCGTTCGTATGTCAAGTTTGGTTGTCATATTTTAGTGAATCAAAACTCATGTTAAGAGTCGCTTGATTATGTACTAGAGTTAAACTTCGTATAGGTTAGCTTGAAAGTATTAGGATATGAGACATTACAAGTATTGCGAAGACTTGAAGATGTGAAGAAGCAAGGAGTTACAACGACAACAATCATCCTTCCACTTGAGGTTAGTGATATTTGACTTGAACTGTTTCATTACCTAACATATCTTTCAAGTCGTGCATATTGAAAACATAACTGCGAAGCATAGTTGAACTCTAGATAGACATAGTATTAAGGAATACAATACGAGGTTTATTGCTTAACCATTAAACTTAGTAGATAAGACATCGGCATAATCATTTGAATGCTATTGTGATTATGTATGGGTATGAGGTGAGGATTTCATCCTAGGGAACAATGTTTACATGTGTTTTAAGGAAGTAAGTTCATAAACTTATTTGTGAACCGAAAAGGAAATTTCCAGGTGTTATTGGTTTAGTTATTCATTGTATATCTTATGAACAACAAATATGTGTGATAGAGCATAACCTCTCACAACTTGTTGTGTTCTTGGTAGAACTGTTCACAAAGGCCTGTCTTATGTATTGGTATAACTTTTATTAGTAAAACTGATCTTAAGTAATCACCCGTGGTATGATCGGATTTTGTATGTCTGACCTTGTAAGGGAAAGGGAACCGATCCTTGTAAGGGAAAGGGAACCGGTCCTAGTAAGGGAAAGGGAACCGATCCTAGTAATGGGTGCAGTACATCAAAGGGAACCGATCCTTGTATGGGGTGCAACAAGGTTTATAGCAGAAAGAGGAACCGATCCTATGGACATGTGCAACACATATAAGTTAGATACCGTATATATGTGGGGAACCGTTCCTAGTACCTAATCAACCGAATTTTTGGGAAGCTAGTATGACTATGAACAGTACTCACATGGAGGTATAAGTGAAACTTGTTTTGGTAGAACCATGAAACCCATGATTGTGATTGAATGTTGGTTTGATCAATCACATAGTTCTTGAAAGTCAGATGAACCAATTATAAACTTGTTTGGAAGTGTGGCAAATCGGTTTCAAGGTTGTAAGTGTGAAAGAGAACTTACAAAGTTAAGATGTCGATAGACTTTGAACACGTGCTGTGAATGTTTATTTCTATAATTATTCAAAGATATTCTTTAACGGCTAAGGGAAGAGAATCCCATGATCAAAACATAAGTAAGTTAAGAATCTTTTAATTAAGGTATTAATTTTATTTTGTAGGGAAATTACAGAATTAGTAATGTGCATTTACTAATTAGATTTTCGATAGATTTCGATCGTTATTTTTGGACAGAGCATTTCCAGGGATTATGAAAATCGAATATGTGCTTTTATGAATATCTTGAGAATATTTTCGGTTTTGGAAATTCCTTGGTGTCCAAACTTCCTTGTCTATAAATACACGAAGTTTGCCTTTCTAGCAAACTAATCCTTCGTAACAACAGATTTACTCTTTTGTTGTTGTTGTTACTGGTGTAGCCGCCTATTCGGAGAGGAGAGTAACCTAATTAGGCGAAATCTCTTACGGCCGCTCAGTTTAAAGTCTTCTTTGGGATTGAGAAGCTCTAGCGCGACCCGTTGGTGGGAAACTAGATAATTGCGGTTTATCTTTGTTTTCGATTGATTTGAATGACTAACTGTGGTTGAAATCTGATTGCACCTAGTTTGTTTATTCTTGAGAATCTTGTTTTCTGATATAAGATTCACTAAAACTAGTTCAGAGTTTCGACATGGATCTTTAGACTGTTGTTAGTTCTAAAGACGATCTTGTGATAATTCATTGTTAACAGACTCCGTTCTGTACGTGATTGATCACAAGAGATTCAAGTGATTGTGTGCAGGTTTTTATTGAAGATTTAAGAAGATTTGAAGACAAAGAATATATTTAAGATCTGACTTGGGTTTTATAATCTTTGGTGTGCATAATACTTGTTTCGGTAAAAGAGGATCCAATTAATAATCGGTTTATCCTTGTGGTAGATTGGATTGATTAATTAAGTAGATCAGCATCAATATGTTTGTGATTAAAGGTATTGATTGGCTTAATCTTAAACGATTACCTTTGGGTGATTGAACATAAGATAGATCTAAGGACCCGATGAAGGAGTTTATGTTAAGATAAACAGAAGAGCCTTTGTCCGACTCATATCACTTGGTTGAATAGAGTTGATACCAAACAGATTTGTTGTTCCTTTATTGTTTCGAATACGAACCAAAGGAATTGTTCCAAGTACGTGACTTATTCACAAGTCGGAGGCGTGGGAATACAGACGAAACTAAGTGAACTATAGGGTTAGTTACTTGGTCTCAACTATACGAAGTTAGGTGTAATTTTGTGTAGCGGCTTAATCCTGAGAGTATTCAATTCTGGACAAGGTCCCGGGGTTTTTCTGTATTTGCGGTTTCCTCGTTAACAAAATCTTGCTGTGTCATTTACTTTTATTTTCCGCATTATAATTGTTTTATTATAATTAAAGTACATCACACAAACGTTAATTCCTATTTACTTGATAAGAAATCCTATTGTGGTTGGTTAAGTCCGAACCTTTGTATCAAGTAAACATACTTCGTTGTTGTATTGTCTCGATCTCGTATCCATTGACAATCACATGAAGTGTGAACCGATTAGTTGCATTGTCTCGACTCAGTCCATAGACAATCACTTTCGGAGAAAGGACTTATAGGTAGGAAAAGTTTTAGCTTGAGGTATATTTGGGTACCCTCGCCTTTTCACAATTTTCCTTGAATACCTTTATTTTTTGAACTTCTTATTAGTTTTTTTTTTTTTGAAAGGCAAAAGAAACTCCTAGTTTATGGTTTGGTTTTCTGGTTTTTGGATTGATAGATGATTGCTTCTTACAAGAGTTTTTGGATTATTTTGGAATAATCACCTTTTGATCAATCAATATGTCAAAATCTGACTTGTGAATGTCAGTAGCAAAATCATTCAGGAAAATTGCGGAACCGTGAATGTTGTGTGAGAAAGGGAAAGATATGAAATCTTGGGATGATTGGGTTATTGTCTTCCATTATAGATATGAAAACCCAAACAATAGATCGTGTAAACATTATCTGGCAAAACTTACTCGCTTTAGAGCCTTTCACCAAAACCGAATCTTCATGGAGTAAATCCGAGTCTTTATGTGACGCCCTCCTTGCAGCGAAAAGTCCCCAGTCATTCTTTATTGTCTGTGAAACATCTTCTTGTCGATCCGCGGTAAGGCGGAGAGTCTCTAGTCCCCAGACGTAATTCTCTTGAATCCATCTTTTCTTGGACAATGCGCTTCGAAGCATTGTATTTACTGGTAGGATGATGGAATTGAGAGTTGAATTTGGAGCCGAGAGATTAATCTCCCACTGTTGTCGCCAATTGTTTGTGGGTGAAAACCGTTTCTGCTGATTTTGGTAATTTCGGGTGTGTGGATGAGAAATGAATCTAAACCCTAAACAATGCACTGCACGGGAGTACTTTTGATTCGAGAGATCAATATGTATAATCCTGGCGTTTACCAAGAAATGACCGTTCCAGGCTTGCTTCGGTCACAAAGTGAAGGAGAAGGGTTGATCTTAGGGAGGGAAGCGAAGAGAGTGTTGAGACCAGAATAGTTGATTCTAAAGGTGTGGTTTGTTTTGTGACTTGTATCGGAAGTAGAACTGGTTAGCAGAATGGAAAGCTACCAGGTGATTTCTAGATATTGTATTGTTGCCGACCAAAACTTGTTGTTTGGTGAAAATAGGTGAAGCCTATTTATACAAGTCATATTGAAACGTACCCTGGTCTCTTAGGAAGTGGAAACGATTGAGTGGTGGAATAATAGAGTAATGTGTAACCGTCAGACGTTATGCTTCCATGATGAGGGAAGTGAATTCGTGTAACCGTCAGTCATTACGCTTCCATGATGAAGGAAATGAATTGTTTACACCGTTACTTTTCACCACCACTAATTGTCCTACTATATGAAACTTTCTTGTAACGGGCGCATTGCACGCCGCACGTTGTAAACCGCCAGACCAATACCCTGATGAGTATCCCCCAGTTTGTGACATGTTTGATGTCTCGAGTGTTTTCGTGGAAAACGTGTAGCAGGTTGCTATGTGTGGCAAGTCAAAGTCAAGAGACTTTGCCATAGGAAAATAACATGTGATGATATTAGGCTTGCCTTGGTCGGCCGCCTAAAACTTGCCACAAGTCCGTCAGTTTGGTGGCGAACTTGAATGGCTGAGATTACATCCCGTGAGGAAGGGTAGTCGTGGATTATGACCACATCTTTGTTGTGTAACAAAGTGGCGCCATTAGCATAGTGGCGCCTGGCGTAGCCGTGGCGTAGCGGGTTGCCTAGGACTTGCCGCAAGTCCGTCAGTTCAGTGGCGAACTTGGATGGCTGAGATTGCATCTCATGAGGAAGAGTGGCCATCGATTATGGCCGCATCTTGTTTATATAGCGAAGTGGCGCCATTGGCATAGTAGCGCATGGTGGAGCCATGGCATAGCGGCATGCTAGTGGCTTGTGGCATGGCCACTGTAGGATCAGAATATCGCAACACCAAGATCCTTGCGAAATCCATAAATGACACATTGCGAAAATATCGCAGATGGACAATACAAATGACGCAACGGATAACGACAACTTGAACACGAGAAAGATGTGAAGACCTAGCGAGATTTAGGAGTGTTGCGAGATTTAACATTTGTACACTCGCGAGAGTATCGCCAGTCAGATCCGAAAATAAAGGACAACTTAGCTGTCAACCACTATGTAATGTCCTATATAAAGTACTGAATAGGCTTAAGAGAAGAGAGAGATCTTTTTCGAGTGAGGAGCAAGTTATTAAGATAGAGAAAGTTTAGAGCGGTTGTAAAGTCCTTTGATTATTTTCCTTTCCACCTTGTAATATTAGTGAGTTTTAATCAATAAAGAATATCATTGTTCATCTTAAAATGACTTAATTGTGTGAATTCTAGTAGAAGACCTTGCTTTTCTCAACTTCTAAAATTAGGTCTAGTCTTCAAAGGGTGTAAGGAGTGTGGGACCTTGTAATATTAGTGAGTTTTAATCAATAAAGAATATCATTGTTCATCTTAAAATGATTCTCCATTTTAATTGTGTGCATTCATCCATTCTAGTGAGGGGGTGTAGTGTTTCTCATCCATTGGGCTGCCTGACACCCACAAGCTTCTCCCATTCAACAGCCACGCCTATGGCGTTGTAGCATGGCCAAAGCTAAGGTTTGGCTCCATGGCCAAAATGAGGGATTGGCGGCGTGGCCAAGGCTAGGATTTGGCGCCGTGGTAAGAATTAGGGCTTGGCGACGTGTCCAAGGCTAGGTTTTGGCGTCGTGGTAAGAATTAGGGTTTGGCGGCGTGGCCAAGGCTAAAGTGGCATGCTACCGCGGCAGAGTGGCATGTTGGCATGCCGATCAATATGTTGTTTTGGTAAGGCGCGTTTGGCTTGAAAGTTTGTATGGTGGCGCGGCATGGTGCGTTTGGACTTTAATGTATGGTTGCAAGTTTGGAGCGACTTGATTGGCCGATGAAAGGTGTTGGCCAAACATAAGGCGTGGCTACACTTTTGGTGAGAGTGTGGCGGCTTTAGAGCGACCTGATTGGTCGATGGGAAGTGGGGTCGGCGAGTATGGGCCCAGCCACAACTTATGTGCGCGTGGGTAATTTGAGGCGACACGATTGGTCGAGAGAAATATGGCCTATTTAGGAAGGGGCATGGCCAATGTCAAGTGGCGCCAGTTGGCCCAAGTCATTGCCACGCCTCCCTTTGCTGCTGCGGCTCCCTGTTTTTTCTGATTCTGAGCAAGGCTTTGCACCTGCTAATCCATGGCGGATTAATTACCTAGTTTTCCTAGGTTTAATTTCGACAAGCAAGGTCGATATCTAACGCGAGGTGCAAAACCCTAACTTCGCAAGTTAGTCGGGGCAATTGATTGAACTCTATGTGTTGACACAGAGTTCTTTTAAGTTCATTGCCAGAGAGCAGCATGCTTTTCTGATTGAATATCTTATGCAAGACCTTATCCTTGATATTTGGAAATTCGTGCTACTCTGGTCCGAGCGAACACAAATCCTCATGTCATATCAACATTAAGGGTTCAGCCGGAGAACATAGCATAGAAGGCATTCAAAGGAACTTATATTAAGTGAATATATGCGAGGCGCCGAAATTTACAGAACATCCGGGATGGTTGCTACATTCTCCAGTCTGGATAAATTTCATGTAAGTATATTGAACGGCTCAATAAATATGTTGGTGGAGAGGTTAGCACTCATGGCACCGTTTCCTTACAGAGTGACGTCACATCAAATGTAAGGTTTTACGATTTCAACCCTAAGCTAAAAACTACCATCAACAGCTTCCAACCTGTTTCTTGGTATTTCTCATTTCTCCAAGTATAATTGAAGTTACGATCTCCATTCCTCTTCGTTATCATTCTTTTCTCCTTCTTCGCTTTCTACCATAATTACACCTGTCTCTTCTTCTTTTTTGATTGACGGGAAAAAAAAGTGTCTTAATCTTTATATATCAAGCTGTAGGATCCACCAGCATTGACGCGAGGAATGCCAGAGTGTCTTCGAATCTATTGTCTTTCCTGCATATGTGCCTCCATTCTATGTTCTTTATTTTTGCTGATAACTCCTCCGCGAGTAGCTTGTATTTATATAATGATGGCTTATTCGTGCTGTATATCCCCAATATTTGGCGGATCACCAATTGTGAATCACTAGTTATTCTGACGTCATCTAGTTCCATTTCTACTGCCAATCGCAACACATGTATTACTCCTTCATATTCTGTTTCGTTATTAGTGGATGTGAATTCCAATCTGAATGAATATGCCATTCTTGCTCCTAATGGTGAGATGATTACTATCCCTATACCATTTCCTTCTCCGTTTACAGATCCATCGACTAGTATCTCCCACCTTTTTGAATTTCGTTCTCTTAACAGATTTTGAGGGTTTCCCTGATCTTCGTCTACCTCCATCATGTCATCTACGCTCTCATCTTCCTCCAATGTGAATTCTGCTAAGAAGTCCGAAATGACTTGCGACTTTGGTGAGGATAATATCTCATACTTGACTTTGAATTGCCCCACTTGTGCATTCCATCTTTCTATTCTTCCAGATCTTTTTGAATTCTTCATTACAGATTCAATTGGCACTTTTGTAAGGACTCTGATCTTATAGGCCTGAAAGTAGGTGCGAAGCTTTTGATTTGCATATACCAGTGCGAGGATAAGCCTCTCGATCTTCGCATAAATTTTCTCTGTTGCATTGTATGTTTTGCTTATGTAATAAATCGGCTTTTCGACTCCTCCATCCAAGCGAAGTAGTACGACACTTAATGCATGTGGTATCGAAGCCAGGTATAATAGTAATTCCTCTCCTAGTTTAGCTTTCTGCAAAATAGACACATTCATTAAGTAATTCTTTATGCTTTGTAGCGCCTTTTCGCATTCGGTTGTCCATTCGAATTTGACTCCCTTCTTTAGAATGTTAAAGAATTGCTTGCATTTATCTGAAGAGCGCGAGATAAATCGTCCCAATGAAGCTAATAATCCGTTCAACTTCTATACATCCTTCAATGTTGCTGGTGTTGGCATGTCATGAAATGCTTGCACCTTCTCTGGGTCTACCTGTATTCCTTCCTCTGATATGATATATCCTAGGAATTTCCCTGATGCCACTCCAAAGATACATTTCGCTGGATTTATCTTCATTTTGTATTGCCGCATTTGCTCAAATATTTCTTCCAAATGGTCTACATGGTCTTCGGCCTTCTTACTCTTTACTAGCATGCCATCAACGTACACTTCTAAAGTCTTGTGGATCCACTTCGCGAATGTCTTTTCCACCATCCTCTGATACGTAACACCTGCATTTTTTAAACCAAAAGGCATTCTGGTGTAACAATATAATCCTCTTGGTGCGAAGAAAGCCGTGTGTTCCTAGTCCTCTTCTGCCAATGGGATTTGATTGTAGCCTTTATACCCGTTCATTAGTGATAATCTCTTATATCCTAATGCAGCCTCTACCATCTGTGGTATATCTGGTAAGGGAAAGTTGTCTTTTGGACACGCTTTTTTCAAGTCGTTGAAGTCGATACAGATTCTTATTCCATTATTTCTTTTTTGGCACCACCACCATGTTCGCTATCCACTCTGAATATTTTGCTAGTCGAATTATTCCTGCATCTAGCATCTTCTGTAACTCAGCTTCTATTTGCGGGTGATATGTGGTTGCTATTTTCCTTATTCTCTGCTTGAATGGCCGCATGTCCTTCCTGATATCTAACCCGTGACATGCGACATCAGACTCTATACCTGGAATTTCGTCCATGTCCCACGCGAAGACATCGTTATATTTTCTCAGAAGGTTAATTATTTTTTCTTCCTCTTCTTCCTCCATTCCGGTCCCTATCCTTATCATCTTAGGATCCTCTTCAGTTCCTATATTTACTTCTTTAGTTGGTTCTGATGCAATAAAGTTTGACTTGGGTTCGCCTAGCGGGGATGGCTCTTTGATCTCTTCTGCTACTGCATCTTCTTCATCTGGGATTTCGCTTGGTATCCCTCTGCCTTCTTTCGCTCGCACCATGTATACCCTGAATTCCTCTTCTTTCTTTAACTGCTTTGCCTTTCTCCATTTGTCTTTTCTCTTTTTTGCTCTTCCTTCATAGTTCTTCACATCCAATTGGTTACAGGCTTTGGCTCTTTCTGTGTCGCCTCCAATTTCCCTCATTCCGCTCGGGATTGGGAAACGTATGCATTAATGTAAAGTTGATGCCACACCTTTTATACCATGCAACCATGGTCTTCCCAATAGCATGTTGTACGGTGATTTCACGTCCACTACGCACAGCGTTACCTGCATTTCTATTTATCCTAGAGGCATATTTATAATTACCTCCCCTTTTGGTTTTGTTATTACTTTGTTGAAACCATGGATATTGTATGTAGACGACATCAAGTCCGTGTCTTTATATCCCATGTCCTTGAATGTGCGATAAAACAAGATGTCAGTTGAGCTCCCGGGATCTATCAAAGTTCTTTAGACCGCCCATTCCTGAGTCTTTCGCATATTTATCCTTCTCCACCTTTCGCGCAGGTATAGTTATCACCAGTGGATCTGTTCGCCCACAACTTCTTTGTAGTATATCGTCCGCTTCGAACATGATCTTCTGTTTTCTCCATTTGTGCAGGGGTGACATCTTTTCGACAGTTAAGATCTTCCTTCCTTCATAATCACGTTTGTGGATCTGCCCGGTAAGTCCTGCATGAAAATCTATGACATCCACACCTCATTTTGTTATCATATTACACTGTAGACGCCTGCTTCCTTTTTTCGCTTCGATGGTATTTATCACTCTTGTGGATTTGCTCATTTCCTGTTTCCTACACATGCTTGTTTGCTCTCCTTTTCGCATCAATTCGTTCTTCTTTTATTTATAGACAGCCTTGATTAGTTTGTTCCTAAAATATGAATAATTTCTCCATATACCTCTAAGAAAATCTTTAGGATTATTCTATAGATTTGACACCCACAAAATTAACCAACTTTTTTGTTTTATAAATCGAAACTTATATAAATTAAACATCATTTTTGATGAGTGAACCTAAAGATTAAAACTCAGCGAAAACAATCAAAATCTCTCACGAAAACAAGAATAATAAGAAATTTTCGAAAAGTCAGTTTAAGATTTTCACAAGCAGGTGTAATCCCTTCCCCGAGCTGTATTCTAGCGCCAAAATGTAGTTGCAGAAAATCCCACAACTACACCCCTTGAATAATCTATAGAACAAACTATGAAATCATAATGAAGAACACTTATAAGAGTTTTATTAAGTTTTAGAAATAAATACAAAGAAAGAAGATAAAACCCTAACTTGGGGAGCAAATAACTTTCTCTCTCTTAAAGTTCTATCTCAACTCTCCAAAAAGATCTCTCCCCAACAAAGTGGTAGTTGGTCTTATATATAGGAGTTTTACATAGTGTAGGACACCTAATAAAGCCCCTATTTTCGGATCTGACGTGCGATGTCTTCGCACGCTTATGTTGGGTCTTCTCGCACGTGTTCTTTAACTTCGCACAGCTTCCACACTCTACTCGTGACTTTATGACGTCATTAGCTTCGTCATCCGGAATATGCTATGTGCGAATGATTTCTCCCCCTTATAATAATACCACTTCGCATGATAATTGTATATGCGATATTTTACCCCTACAAACATTGAACGACTCATTATGAGGAATATCTGGTGTTGCGATGGGTGAGTGGCTGAGGCAAAAGAACAACCATACCCTTTAAATAATTATTTTCCCTTGCACGTACGACCATTATTGCAACCAAAAAGATTGTCACGGAATAGTTGAACACTTGAACCTAGCCATTGTCTCCTTCTTTGATCGTTTAATTATAGAGTTTAGCGATTAAGAACGGCTGATATGACACTAGTGCTACTGGAGCTAATTTTGATGAGATATTTTCATTTTTTTTTTGATGAGATAATAATGATCAAGTGCGTAGCAGAGTATTTGTAGGAAGTTTTGTGTTTAATGGCATGGGAAGTACGTGGGGGGACGAAGATGGAGCGCGTTTGTAACAGTTAGTTTTTGTTTGGCGTTTTATGAGTCAGGACTCAGGAATCTTTTACTCTAGGCGCTATGCGTTTGACTTGTGAATGCTACCAGTAACTGATTATGTCCAAAATTGAGTTACTCTGTTGCCTTATATTTTAATAGTATTTAGCACTCTTTTCTATTTTGCCTATTTTTAGGAAAAAAATGAAAAAGGTGAGAGTATGGGTTTTCCTGAAACTGAAGTAGTATGATTTTAGAGAAATTAGTAACCTACGTTCATCCATCTTGGAATTGAAGAATCTTTAGATTGTGAGTATGGGTTTTCTTGGAAAAAATCTTTAGATTCCGACTCACCTCCTGATAGGTGTGATAAACACCTAATTTAATATCTAGTATTTATGCTTTCTTTGCTATTTTCGTGTGAATTATGTATCTTATGTTCGCTTTTGAGTGTATTAGGTGTTTTGGAGTCATCGGAGCAAAAAGAAGCGGAACTCGCTCAAATCCGGAATTTCTTTGTATCACCTTGAAGAGGACGAAAAGACGAAGACAAAGGCGAAAGAACGAGGTTATTCCGATCTCGTATGAGGAAGTTAGAAGCCTCTGAAGCAAGTTAAAGTTGTTGCAAGAGTGAGACAGCACCTGAAGCTGTTAAAGACAGGCGGCACAATTACTCGGGGCAGCCGTAAGAGCATGAATGAACTGTCGGTCTCGGTAGACCGACGGTGGAATGATGATTGTTAAAGGCGAGATAGCTTGATTCGTTAAGGGGCACCTTATCTTTAAAGACTAAAGCTAGGTCGAGATTTCTCCCTAGTTCGGTCAAGTCGACTCATTTCGATCACGAGCTTCGCACCGGTTCCACCTTAGGCAATTAGCTAGGCTCGATAGTTGAGTATCAAGTGTTCGAGAGATTGAGAGAGAATTTGAGATGGGAAGCGATCAATGGGCTCTGGACAGCAAGAACCGAGGGAAACCAGGGACGAAGAAGGTGCTGATGCCGTAAGCTCTATGAGCTGTGAAGGAATCAAAGTTTCAGATCAAGAATGAGCATTATAAGAGCAGTAAGAAGAATGGGTTTGTTGTGTATGAATTCACGAATGCAGGGAAGGAAGGTTTGAGCTTAAAATCAACAGCAAATTCACATCTCCATCAATAGCTCAAACTGCACATATGGTGTTTGGGAAAAGTCCTGAATGACTGGCCAGGGTGATGTAGCTCTTGTCGCCACTGGTTGTAACATGGTGTTGCTGGTTCCGTTGAGTTGGTGCAGTATGAGTTTAAGATGGGTGAGGTAATGGTGGTGCAAAGTTTGTTGTTGCAGGTTTGGGTGAGGCCATGGAAGATTGACGGGGAAAATAGAATGAGATGGAAATTGCAGGTTATGATCTTTGGGTCGTGCTCGAGGTTGAAAATGCGGGGAATGGGTGAAGCTGCCCAGTGAAAATTTGTTGGAGGTTATGGCATTGCTTGGTGGAATTTGAGCGAGAACTTGAGTTGAGATGATGGAGTTTGGGCAGAATTGCTATGCGGTGTGAGAGTACGAAATGGTGGCATTGAGAAAAGGTGATAGCGAGGGGGTATTACAAGGGAGTGAGAATGAGATAATAGTGGTGAGGCTGGAGTATTTACTCTGTGGCTATGTGCGATTGCATATGGAATTGAAGGCTGCAATGCACTTGTGTAAGCTCAATTGCGAGGTTGGAGTTGGAGTTGGTGTGTCTCGATTCGGCAATGAGTGCGGGTTCATAGTTTTGTGGTGTTATGGCGATTTGCGGGGACTCGAATGTCTTTGGGTTGCGGTATTAGATGTATGCTAGGAATTAAATTGCAGGTTTGAAGTTGTATTGAGAAGCTCAGGGCAAGTAGATTGAGTGGAATGTGGCTGTAGTTGGAATTTTGGGTGTTGCAGCGAGGAAGGAGCTAGTGATCAAGCACATTTGAGGTGCAGCTGAGATGTTGGTAATGGTTGCAGCTGCAGTCTGTGAATGCACTAGGTTAACAGGAATGAGGAGATAGAGCTGAGGTGATGTTCCAGGGATGGAAGTGATGCTAGCAAGAGAAGATGGTGCAACTGAAAACGCTAATGACTAAGGAATGGCTTGAGCCTGGTCTGGTGAGCATAGAAAATGTGCATCTGGCTGCAATTTAAGCTGGAGCAGTGGTTTGAAATATTTGAGCTGAGCAGCAAGGCCAAGATAGTGATGGCCTGGATTGTGGCTTGAGCTAATCTGTGTTAGCAGAGAAGTGGTGCTGTGTGATGTGTATTGAGCTGAATGCAATGGCGGGGGTGAGCTTGTCGCAGGTATACAACCATATTGGAATTAGTGGTAATGAACTGCCACAGGAGTAAGTTGAGTACAAGGTGGTGATGGTAGGAGGCGAATTACGGTGAAATGGAGAAGAAGCGTCTTTTGTAGGGAGGAATTTGGTATTTGTTGCCAATGGACTAAGGAGTGGGTGTAATGACTAAAAGGATTGGAGGATTGGCTCAAGTGTGTTGCCTGAGCTAAATTGCAGGTGAATCAGAGGAATTGCTGCCACTGAAACAAGCCAATGGGAATCACAAGGAAAGTTAATGAAAGTTCAGTTGAGAATGGATTTTGAAGCTGCAGAAAGTGTGCGAAAACGGAGCGAGAATGGTGAGCCAGGGAGCCTAGTTCCGGTTGTCGGATTTTGGAACCGGAAGCGTGAATCATAATATTTCACTGAATCATGAAAGGGGTATGAGTCGAACGAAAGAGTTGGTGGCCGGACATATGAGCTACGCGTCACGCTTTTGGGCGCGTTTCGCAAGAGATAAAGAATTGGTTTGGATGACTTTTGTGAATGTTTGAAATGCAGAGAAGGGAAGATGAGCTGCTGGGAGCGTACACTCGCTGGTGACAGTTTCCGATGACAAAAGCGGCCAGAGATGATTTTCCGACGACCGGATTCCGGCGCCGGTGGCCGGATTCCGGCGATGACGTCAGTAATTCCGGCGACGCTTTTGGACCCAAAATTCCAGAGACATATTTTTCACTCCTGGGCTTGGTGGACCAACTTGGAGACGGGTTTGGAGAAGAATTAACCTAATTTTGGGAAAGTATCCTTATGGGGAGAAAAGCATATATATAGAAAACTCTTTTCTAAACCTAAATATATCTCCATTAGGGAGACTTCTACTTTTGGCTCTAGGGTTTCACATGATAGGTTTTCTCTTCTTTCTTGTTATGAACTCCTATGCCATGAGTAACTAAGTTTTTATTATTGGTTGAAGATGTAGTTGGATTTTGCAACCAAGTTATGATTTTTATGAACTAGTTTTCTCTCAATATTATCGTTTGATTTCTACGGGTTATAATAATTGCATGATTGATGGATTGCGATATGATTGAATGTTTGTTTAGTCGAGTCTAGAATTGATTGAACTCACATCCATATCTATAGCTATTTTAGGGTTTTCATCGGCGATAACCTTGAATACGAGTAGCATGATATGATGCTAGGTTGTAGTGATACATCCTTGTATTCATATGTAGAAATTGACCTTTGTTCGAATTGTTTGCGCAATGTATTTCAATTGCATTGATTAGCCTATTTCTGAAACTTAATGCTCCTAGGAATTGAACTTGATTAGCGCAAGGCGTTAGGTTATTCTTTAGGTAGATTTCACATACGCATGACCCTAATGTGTGTGTTGATAACTTTGGAAATTACGGAGTATTCTTGCAATAAGGTATTCTATGGCTTTTGATGGTAGCGAGATTAAATACGAATTCTATTCATATATTCATAAACTTGTTTACAATTGAAGATGAAACCTTTATCCAATATTTCACATCCTTGATTTGCATACTTTATTTACTTTTTGTTTATTTTTATTTACACAATCAGAAAATCCTCGGTGTTTTACATAGGAAACCATAACAATTCGACAACCTAGACCTCTCTGTGGGATCGATCCTTTCTTGCCCTTGCTATATTTATATTTTGAGTAGTAAGAAAGTGTAATTTATATTTGTGTCGCTTACGACAGCGATCAAATTTTGGCGCCGTTGCCGGGGAGGCAACGGTTGTTAATTGTTTTTGGTTTCTTATTTTTGTTTTTAGTCTTTTTCTTATTCTTTGGTTCTTACCCGAGTTTTGAGAATCTCGTTTCAGGTACCAATTTCTATGGACGGAGCTTATTGGAGCAATCAATACGGCTTTCAACCTCAACAACATGAAAACTATCACCCTTACGGGGAGTACAATCAAAATCAATCCTTTGGTTATGATCCATACTCCACGTACCCTTTTAGTTGTTCTCATACATTCCAACCTTCTTACGGTGGGTATGTAAGTGAGCAACCACAAAGAGGGGATGATACTTGTATTCCTATTCATATTTCCTCTAATTTGGTAGATGAAATGCAACAATTTATGGACAGCATGGAGTCAATTTGCGGACAACCCAGCGTGAAACCAATTTCATCGACCGAATGTGCTCATAGTATGTTTGGCCCAATTTCTGATCGTAGTTATGATCATCCACCCATTCAAAGGGAATATAATTGGCCTAACAATACGGAAGTAAGTAATTCTACTTTTTCTTTGTCGAATGAGCTTTACCAACAAATGGAACACTATATTCAGAATTTGGATGGAACACTCCAAGAGCTTCAAAAAGGTGTTTCCACTTTAAGACAGGGCATTGAAGAATACAAGGAGGAAATGAATAATTATGTTGAAAAAGGCGAACCTTCGGGGACTTTGGTTGATATTTGTGTAGTTAACTCAACTCTTGATCGTAATAATGATCATTCACCTATTCAAAAGGATGAGTTTGAGATTAGCAACACTAAATTCAACGAGGACCAATGTTATGATGACTATGATAGTGATGATGATTATTATGAAAATACATCGTTTGAACCAACTCATGGTGACATCCCCGAGGAGTGTACAATGGAGTCTTTTTGCGATCAAGGTGAAGACGAAGAGGAATATGTCGACACTTGTGTAGATTACTCAAGCATTGATCTTAATAATGATCAAGAGCCTATTCAAAGGGTGGAGCTTGAGGATGATGCATTTTCGAGTGTTCTAAAAAAGTTTCTTATAATAAAATTTGGATCCGCAAAAGAGTATGTGCCTTACAACAATAAGGAGGAATATGTTGAGAATGAGACCGTTATGACCACTATTGTGGAAGACCCAATTGAGATAGCATATGATTGTAATGATGATGTTTATGTCGAGACTATGGTTAAGGCAGAAACGGACGAAGAATGGTTGCAAGGTTTAATAGAGGACCACGATATACAAGAGGTGAATAATTCACTTGAGTTTTTCAAGGATGAAGAGGATTCCGTGATACAAGAGATTGTGAAAGGTTTATCTAACCCTTTGCCTATTATTTCTTCTCCTTTACCTCTTATTGGTTTGAATATATGTGCTTCGAGAACTTTATTGAATGATTTTGTTTCTCGATTTCCACCATTAGAGAAACTTGATTCTCATACTATGCAGGTTATGGAACCCGAAACCATGGAAGTACCCGACTTCTATATTCTTTATACACTTCCAAGTGTGGACAAGAATAAGTGTGGGGGAAGCTTTTATCGGTTCATAGCTTCACTTTTGCTTTATATTACTAATATTTGTGTGAAGCTAGTGTTTGCAAAACAGGTTCTATGGGTGGATCCCCAACTTTTCAGATTATTGGTGTATGGGGAATGAATCTTACAAGAAGCTAAGTCGGGCCGTCGACTTTAAAACAAGCGCTTAGTGGGAGGCAACCCACCGGTTTTGTATCTTGATCCTTATCTTTTTATTTTTATGCATTTGCTTTTATCTTTATTTTCTTTGTTTTTGCATATTATTTGCGGAATTTCCCACCTTGACTTTCTTTGGAAGATTCAATTTTACATTGAGGACAATGTAAAGTTTAAGTGTGGGGGAGCATTTATATGTTTTAGTTTGTTTTATGCCTTTTAAAAAAAAAAAAAAAAAATCAGAAAAATAGAAAAACCAAGAAAAAATTTGTGTTTTTTTTTGAACTCCGAAATCTAGAACTTGTGCCTTTAGGATGACACTGTTAGTGGATGGAACCATTTTGAATGCAGGAGTTGAGGAATCAATTAACTAAAAGGGGAAGAATATAGCTCAGAAATCACAAATTAACATGATAGTTGTTACCATATCTCGGAATATCACCATATCACATTCTATTTTTATTTTTCCATATTTATCTATTGTTCTCTAAGTGTTTTGGTGGGTCACTAAACATCGACGTGTTATTACTGCTAGGATGGAATAGAGTGATTGAGTTACTAGAAAAAGAAAAAAAAATGATGAAAAAAACATATATGAAAAAAAAAAAAAAAAAAAAAAAAAAAAAAAAAAAGACCAATTAGACCAAAACGGAATAAAAAGACACTTGGGAATAGCAGTATGTGTGAAACGTAGTCCCTGTCTCCATCGCCTAAACAAGCGTGGAATGCAGGATCCAAGGCAACTATCATGTACTTGCTGACAAGAAGCATGCGCTTGGATCCAATAGATCTAAACATGCCGTCTAAAAAAAAAAGAGAAATTGGATCCAGTTTGATCCAATCAAAAAAAAAAAAAAAAAATATATTATTGTGTTGAATAAAGTCACTTTTGGTTCCCTTGTATATGCCAATTGATTTGATGTAGCATTCAGCACTAAGTAGCTCAATCCAATAGGATTAGGTTCATCTTGGTGACCTTGACAGAGATATGGGAAACATCGAACACTTGTGAATATCCGCCAACATCTACATCTTTATCCATCTTCTTAATCTTTTCATTGTGATTGTGGTTTGTTAGTTTCCGAGTATTGTGGCTTGTTCGACTATCTAATTAGAGTTTATTACTAATAATTGAATTGAATTTGCAAGGTACCTCCTCCTGTAGTCACTTTGGATTCGTTCATTGATTTGTCACGAATAGACGGAGTTTGGAATATAGGTTTTGTAGGTATATCTCTAGTAAACCTTCACGAGACTATAACTCGTCCACTAGGGACACTTAGTGGTTTAAAGGCTTGTTATTTATGCTAAAAGTGACCGTAGCCTCGACGACACGGAGTTGTATGTATTTTATTGTTTTGTTTGATTTGCTCGAGGACTAGCAAAGTCTAAGTGTGGGGGAATTTGATAGGTGTGATAAACACCTAATTTAATATCTAGTATTTATGCTTTCTTTGCTATTTTTCGTGTGAATTATGTATCTTATGTTCGCTTTTGAGTGTATTAGGTGTTTTGGAGTCATCGGAGCAAAAAGAAGCGGAACTCGCTCAAATCCGGAATTTCTTTGTATCACCTTGAAGAGGACGAAAAGACGAAGACAAAGGCGAAAGAACGAGGTTATTCCGATCTCGTATGAGGAAGTTAGAAGCCTCTGAAGCAAGTTAAAGTTGTTGCAAGAGTGAGACAGCACAGAACTGTTAAAGACAGGCAGCACAATTACTCAGGGCAGCCGTAAGAGCATGAATGAACTGTCAGTCTCGGTAGACTGACAGTGGAATGATGATTGTTAAAGGCAGATAGCCAGTTCGTTAAGGGGCACCTTATCTTTAAAGACTAAAGCTAGGTCGAGATTTCTCCCTAGTTCAGTCAAGTCCCAGCTCATTTCAGTACGAGCTTCGCACCAGTTCCACCTTCCGGCAATTAGCTAGGCTCGATAGTTGAGTATCAAGTGTTCAGAGATTGAGAGAGAATTTGAGATGGGAAGCGATCAATGGGCTCGGGACAGCAAGAACCGAGGAAACCGAGGGGACGAAGAAGGTGTGCTGATGCCGTAAGCTCTATGAGCTGTGAAGGAATCAAAGTTTCGAGATCAAGAATGAGCATTATAAGAGCGAGTAAGAAGAATGGGTTTGTTGTGTATGAATTCACGAATGCGGGGAAGGAAGGTTTGAGCTTAAAATCAACAGCAAATTCACATCTCCATCAATAGCTCAAGCGCACATATGGTGTTTGGGAAAAGTCTGAATGACTGGCCGAGGTGATGTAGCTCTTGTCGCCACATTTGGTTGTAACATGGTGTTTCTTTGGTTCCGTTGAGTTGGTGCGGTATGAGTTTAAGATGGTGAGGTAATGGTGGTGCAAAACTGTTGTTGCAGGTGGGTGAGGCCATGGAAGATTGACAGGGGAAAATAGAATGAGATGGAAATTGCAGGTTATGATGCTGGGCTGTGCTCAGGTTGAAAATGCAGGAATGGGTGAAGCTGCCAGTGAAGCTGTTGGAGGTTATGGCAGCTGCTGGTGGAATTCAGAGCAGAACTTGAGTTGGCAGATGATGGAGTTTGGGCAGGTGCTATGCGGTTGTGAGAGTACGAAATGGTGGCATTGAGAAAAGCTGATAGCAGGGGGTATTACAAGGAGCTGAGAATGAGATAATAGTGGACTGGAACTGGAGTATTTACTCTGTGGCTATGTGCAGTTGCATATGGAATTGAAGCTGCAATGCACTGTGTAAGCTCAATTGCAGGTTGGAGTTGGAGTTGGTGTGTCTCTGATTCTGGCAATGAGTGCAGGTTCATAGTTTTGTGGTGTTATGGCAGTTGCAGGGACTCGAATGTGCTGGAGTTGCAGTATTAGATGTATGCTAGGAATTAAATTGCAGGTTTGAAGTTGTATTGAGAAGCTCAGGGCAAGTAGATTGAGTGGAATGTGGCTGTAGTTGGAATTTTGGGTGTTGCAGCGAGGAAGGAGCTAGTGATCAAGCACATTTGAGGTGCGGTGAGATGTTGGTAATGGTTGCAGCTGCGATGCAGTGAATGCACTAGGTTAACGGGAATGAGGAGATAGAGGCTGAGGTGATGTTCCGAGGATGGAAGTGATGCTAGCAAGAGAAGATGGTGCAATGAAAACGCTAATGACTAAAGAATGGCTTGAGCCTGGTCTGGTGAGCATAGAAAATGTGCATCTGGCTGCAATTTAAGCTGGAGCAGTGGTTTGAAATATTTGAGCTGAGCAGCAAGGCCAAGATAGTGATGGCCTGGATTGTGGCTTGAGCTAATCTGTGTTAGCAGAGAAGTGGTGCTGTGTGATGTGTATTGAGCTGAATGCAATGGCAGGGGACTGAGCTTGTCGCAGGTATACAACCATATTGGAATTAGTGGTAATGAACTGCCACAGGAGTAAGTTGAGTACAAGGTGGTGATGGCGAGGCTGAATTACGGTGAAATGGAGAAGGAACCGATCTTTGTGAAAGGTGAGGTGGTATTTGTTGCCAATGGACTAAGGAGTGGGTGTAATGACTAAAAGGATTGGAGGATTGGCTCAAGTGTGTTGCCTGAGCTAAATTGCAGGTGAATCAGAGGAATTGCTGCCACTGAAACAAGCCAATGGGAATCACAGGGAAAGTTAATGAAAGTTCAGTTGAGAATGGATTTTGAAGCTGCAGAAAGTGTGCGAAAACGGAGCGAGAATGGTGAGCCAGGGAGCCTAGTTCCGGTTGTCGGATTTTGGAACCGGAAGCGTGAATCATAATATTTCTTGAATCATGAAAGGGGTATGAGTCGAACGAAAGAGTTGGTGGCCGGACATATGAGCTACGCGTCACGCTTTTGGGCGCGTTTCGCAAGAGATAAAGAATTGGTTTGGATGACTTTTGTGAATGTTTGAAATGCAGAGAAGGGAAGATGAGCTGCTGGGAGCGTGCACTCGCTGGTGACAGTTTCCGATGACAAAAGCGGCCAGAGATGATTTTCCGACGACCGGATTCCGCGCGGTGGCGGATTCCGGCGATGACGTCGATAATTCGGCGACGCTTTTGGACCCAAAATTCCAGAGACATATTTTTCACTCCTGGGCTTGGTGGACCAACTTGGAGACGGGTTTGGAGAAGAATTAACCTAATTTTGGGAAAGTATCCTTATGGGGAGAAAAGCATATATATAGAAAACTCTTTTCTAAACCTAAATATATCTCCATTAGGAGACTTCCACTTTTGGCTCTAGGGTTTCACATGATAGGTTTTCTCTTCTTTCTTGTTATGAACTCCTATGCCATGAGTAACTAAGTTTTTATTATTGGTTGAAGATGTAGTTGGATTTTGCAACCAAGTTATGATTTTTATGAACTAGTTTTCTCTCAATATTATCGTTTGATTTCTACGGGTTATAATAATTGCATGATTGATGGATTGCAATATGATTGAATGTTTGTTTAGTCGAGTCTAGAATTGATTGAACTCACATCCATATCTATAGCTATTTTAGGGTTTTCATCGAGCGATAACCTTGAATACGAGTAGCATGATATGATGCTAGGTTGTAGTGATACATCCTTGTATTCATATGTAGAAATTGACCTTTGTTCGAATTGTTTGCGCAATGTATTTCAATTGCATTGATTAGCCTATTTATGAAACTTAATGCTCCTAGGAATTGAACTTGATTAGCGCAAGGCGTTAGGTTATTCTTTAGGTAGATTTCACATACGCAGCCCTAATGTGTGTGTTGATAACTTTGGAAATTACGGAGTATTCTTGCAATAAGGTATTCTATGGCTTTTGATGGTAGCGAGATTAAATACGAATTCTATTCATATATTCATAAACTTGTTTACAATTGAAGATGAAACCTTTATCCAATATTTCACATCCTTGATTTGCATACTTTATTTACTTTTTGTTTATTTTTATTTACACAATCAGAAAATCCTCGGTGTTTTACATAGGAAACCATAACAATTCGACAACCTAGACCTCTCTGTGGGATCGATCCTTTCTTGCCCTTGCTATATTTATATTTTGAGTAGTAAGAAAGTGTAATTTATATTTGTGTCGCTTACGACAGCGATCACCTCCACCCACTTATGAAAGTTCATCCATATTGGAATTGAAGCCACCAGAACTTCAGATGCTATTTTTCTGACTCAACAAAAATATACTTTGGAATTACCTGATAAGTCCAAAATGTTGGAATGAAAGCCATTGTGACACACCTGTTGCAAAAGCTAAGAGATGTTCTATTCATGATGGTGTATTTTTATCTGATCCATTAGAATATATGACAATAGTTGTGGGACTTAAATATCTTACTCATACAAGGACATACATTTGTTTTGCAGTTAATTATATTTCTCAATTTATGCATGCTCCAACTGATCAACATCTCTTTCTGGTGAAGAGAATATTAAGATACTTAAAGGGTACTTTAGGTACTGGAATTACTATGAAGAAGGGTGATATTCATTCTTTGACTGCATATATTGATTCTGACTGCGTTGTCTGTCCAGATACAAGAAGATCTGCTTCTGGATATGTTGTGTTTACTCTGTTGTCACTTGGTCTTCAAAGAAACATCCAACTGTTTCAAGAAGTTCAGCTGAAGCTGTATATAAATATTTAACAGTGGTTGTTGCAAAACTACAATAGTTTACATGTGTATTGACAAAATTGAATATTTCAGTTGCTTATCCTCTACATATGTTTTGTGACAATCAAAGTGCAATTTGCTTGGCATCTAACCCAGTTTTTGATGACAGGACCAAACATGTTGAGGTAGATTAATTATCATACACTATCAGAGAATTGGTGGAGGATGGTCTTATTCATGTTTTTTTTTTTTGATCGATCAAAGAGAATAGATTACCAAGAGCGAATACAATTACCAAGAGCGAAAAGCTCACAGAAAAGTGACAGAGATTTCTAAGAATACAAAGAAATTTCTAAGAGAACAAAGAGTCTCAACAAAGGACACAACTTCTGAAACCTAAGAAACAATGAGCAATTTGCAAACCGCAATGAGGAGCACTGCCTAAAGTCATATAAGACCTGTCAACATCTTCTATAAATAAATCATCATGGTCTTAATGTTAATCATGCGGTGTCCGAAGAACAGTAAGCTGATGTGATGACTAAAGGTCTTTGTTATCCCACTTTCTCCAGACTTCTGCAAAGGATAATTCATTATTCTTCAACTGTTGTTGCTGATGCTGCATATTAGTTCTTTTGTTTTTCTCTTTTTTCTGTCAGATTGGCTCTTGTTGAGCATCTGTTTCTTTCTCGTGTCAGATTGACTCTTGTTGAGTGTCTGATGTTTACTCATTGACTCTAGTTGAGTGTGTTTTTTCTTTTTAGGCTCTTGTTGAGTTTGTGTCAGATAAACTCTTGTTGAGTATCTGTGGCTCTTGACAGACAGAATCTTGTTGTACCTGATTCTTTCTTTCTTTGTTTGTTTGCAATCTGTTCTTATTTGCTTGTACAGATTGAGAGGGTATATTAGGAATATGTCTTGTATAGTCAAGTCAATAATATTGACTTGAGTATGTCCTGTAATAATATGTATAAATACCTCTCCCTGTGTCTGTAAAACTTACCTAATCATTACCTTGTAAATAATAATATCCTTTATGTTTCTAACTTTCACAGTAAAGTTATTGGGTGATCATTACCAGTGACCTACGTGAGTTCAAAACTTGTTGGCAACCAAATTCTTTATCAATCAATTTTTCTTCGTTAACCATTTTTTTACAAAAGCCTTGTCATGTCGTGACCAACATAGATTCATGATTCATCGAGATTTTAAAAGGGTGTTTTACAAAATGGTCACCCTTTCTTAATTTGGTTTACAAAATGATCATAATTTAAATTAGTGATGACAAACTAGTCTTTCTCCATCCGACTTAACTGTTTTTGAAAAAACAGTCTGAGTTTTGACCTAAATACCCCTCCTCAGTTGTTGAGGTGATGGTGATGAAGTGGTGATAGCGATGATGGTGGCGGTGGCGGTGGCTATACCCCAAGAGAAGAAGCGGTGAACCCTTGAGTGAATGTGGTGCCACGATCCTGAACTGGGCTGAATTTTTGGTGCTATCTTCTCCGTTACTTCAGTCATTTGTTAAACAAAGCCTTATGCTACGCCATTCAAACATCAACATCAATCTCAGCTGCATATGCAACCACAGTTCGACACCAATCTCTACAACTCATACCCTGTCCTAAACATTAACTAAAAATAACAGCAACAACCAAAGCCTCCAGTTCTTCATCTGCTTCTCAATTTCACCATCAACAGCTTCATCATTTCAAATCACCAATGCAATCAACAACTACCACAACACCAGTGCCTTTAGTTCCATTCTCTCAGCAAATCATTGCAATATCACATACAACTTCAACAGTTCTACCAATACCATTAGTAGTCTCAGATCTGCAATTTTTGTAGCAAAAACATAATCATCAACACCAGTGCTTCAACCAACTACAACACCACCAGTTCAAGATGCAACATCAGCTCCTTCCAACCTATAGAATCGCTACCATCTTCTCCATTACTTCAGCCATCTGGTATTCTAAATACCCATCCTCACCACCAGCAAGCAGCAGCACCACCACCAACAGCAAAACATCACCACCTAATCATTCTTAACCACAACAACAACTCCATCAAAACCATTATTAACAACAACAACTCCATCAAAGCCATTCTTAACCACAAAATCCATATTCATAATCCTATTCTTCTTCACTGATAAATCAAATTACAGAATCAAATTAAATTAGGGTTTATTGAAAAAATCCATCCATATCGAAATTCACAGCGAACCCTAACTCTTTTTAACTCATGTAACACCGTTTAATTATCGATTCAAAATCACTGAACTTGAAAAATAATTTTCAAATTAGGGTTTCAGAAACTAATTGGCCGAATTCACAATTAAGTTAGCATAAAATCGAATGAAAACTGAACAGACTAAATGAAGGAATACCCAATTTGGATAAATTTAGGGTTTATTTAGAAAAACCCAAAACTAAACACTAGGGTTTCTGAAACCAAAAACTGAAAAATCACAAATAAAAAAATTGTTACCTCTTATTGTTTATAGCCGTCTTCATGGTGAGTAACTTCAGTAACTCGTCGTGATAAAAGAAGAATCAAAAGAATTATCATGGAAACTCACCCTTTTTCTAGTTGCAGAGCAGCAAAGAGGAAGAACTGGTCGAGAAGAAGATAAGAAGAAGAAGAAATACGAATGAGATCCAGTTTTTAGTTTTACTAGGTGTTTCCCTTAGGGGCAATCAGGTAATCTAACCATCCGACATAACTCTAACGCTGACATAACGTTGTAGTTAGCTGTCCAGTGACTGTTTTGCAAATACTTTGTAACAGTAGGACTATTTTGTAAACCGGATTAAGGAAGTGGGACTATTTTTGTAAATACCCATTTTAAAATGCAAATAAGTTGGAATTATCAAAGTAGAAACCGGAGGGTCAGAGTTCAAAACTCGGCTGAGCCAAAATCTTTTCAACCAAATACCAGCGACATAAATTCCTCAAAGTTGTTTTATAAAATGCAAATGAATTGAAACTATGTAGGTAGAAACTTTGTATTAATGATTCTTTAAATGGGAGAGTCTTTACTAACTCTACACAATCAATTAAAGAAACATTAAAAAGTGTACATGAGTTGACAACCCTCTTTTTTAAAAATATCCTATCTACAAGTGCTTAGATTATCGAGATTTATGCTCCCCCAATCAACTGAGAAGTTTGATTTATAAAAGCAACTTCTTTGCAGGGTATTGTGAGACCTCCCATGGGATGATCGAAACCAAACTCTTTCTCTGCACGACTTAGTAATTCTTGAAATATAGGATGATTCAAGTAAGATACTGGAACGATGAATCGCTTCTTTTCGATTTCTCCAACATAAACAACACAATGCCCTTTAGGTACATCTACTATTGATGTTGTTGCGGGTGCTGGTCGAGTGAGGAGAGATTGTAGTTTGAGAATTTGCTTTGATTGAGAAACCACCGAACGCAAACGGATACCCATTGAAGTGAAGAGAAGGAGAAAGTGTTTTCAAAATGGCTTGCTAAAAAGAGCTGAAAATTGTACGATTTTATGAGTTTGAAATGTGGTAGATGCAGACTTGTAGATGATTGTGGATATATAACTCAACTCTATGGGTATATATAGAGTTTGAGCAAGTGTTAGTTTTTCGATTTTCCCTTTCAAGTGGAATTTCTATGGTGAAAGGAAGCCAACAATCGGGTAATTCTCATGACCTACCCACTACACCATTTTTAGGATTTCGCAACAAAGATTCGCAACGGCTTAGTGTCGGTTGCGAATTTTCCGTTGCGAATTGCAACCGCTAATATTTCGCAACGGGTTTGTGACGTTTCGAATTTTGTAACCTCACAGGGGAGGTTGCGAATTGCAACCGCGCTCATTTCAAGCGTGTGAACCGCTTGCTTGGTCGTGACACTAGAGCTGATAAACACGCCCCAGTCAAATTTCGGTCAAGACTACGGTTTTTATTTCCACCCTTAATCCAAGTCTAGGGTATATCCCACCCTTAGCTGAATTTTATCCTCATTTTTTCTTCCGCCAGAACAGAGAGACTCAGCTCTCCTTCCCCCCTGTCCTTCCCCCCTCTCCTCCATCTCCATCTCGATAAACCAGAGAGATTCAGCTCTCATCTCCCTCTCCATCTCCCTCTCCATCTCCATCATCGTGTAGATCTGTATACAGGTACAATTTTTGAGGATGTTTTTAGGGTTTTTAGATTTCGATTTCTAGGGTTTCAGTGATTTCTAGGGTTTCAGAGATTTCATTTCTAGGATTTAGAGATTTTGATTTCACTACACCAAATTCCCGGAATCGTAACAGGAATTCGTAACGGCTTATGAGCCGTTACGAATTTTCCCGTTACAAATGGCCGTTACAAAAAATTCGTAATTGTAGTTATTTTCAAAGAGATAATTTCCATTTTATGGTTTATTGTCACTACTAAATTTTTAAAAAGCCAAGCCGTTACGAATTTTTTTATAAGCGTGCCACTCACACGCTTGGTCACACTAGGGTCGTAACACCTTGAGTTTATGCGTGTGCCACTCACACGCCTAGAATTATATTTCCACCCACGATCAATTATACGAGTGGATATTTCCTCCCACGAGTGTGCCGTTCACATGCGTGATTTCCATGGATAAGATATCAGAATTCGCATACCACTTCCATTTTCGTTTTTCTCGAGTTTCTTTCGCTCTGCGTCTGTTCGTCCTCTCAGGTGAAGAAATTAGGGTTTCATCACAGAGATTGTATTAGCAGAGAAAAATAACAGAAATATCTTGAATCTCTTCAATACCTTTCAATTAGCAGAGATCTGTGTAAGTGTTTATAATTAATAGTTTTTTGATTTTTAGGGTTTCATCTTTTTTTTTAATCGATTCGTTTTTTATGGCTTCATTTCATCTTTATCTTCCATTTTTCATCGATCTGTGTAAGTGTTAATCGTTAGAGTTATGTTTTGTTAATCTTCTTCAGATAAATCTAATTCCATTTTTTTTTCTAATTTCATGTTGGGGTTTGAAGACTTGAAGACTTAGAAGGTATAAGTTTCGAAACATTGAACTGATTTTAGGGTTTTATGTTAATTTTGAAATTTTCTATTTTTTTTACTTTATAACCTAATTTCTAGTTTGTAAGCTAATTTCAATAAGTTCTAATTTATAAGATATTGGTGATGATTGACATCATTAGCTTCACTTGTCTGTTCTAGTTTTTGATCCACTAGTCCTGTGTAAAGATGCATGCTGCTGTTAGACATGGTGTAGTTTTTTTGCCTTAGAAGCATACTAAGTTGATTAGGCAAAGTGCTTTACGATAAAGTCTTATATAATCTTGGAAGGTTTGATGAGAGCTAGACAGACTTGGACCTAGCTAGCTTTGTAACAACAGAGCGTGTGTGGGTATGGCAGAGCGTAATTGATTAGTGTGTGTTGTTGTGACATATGTTTCAAAGTCGATACATTTTAAAAGTTTGACTAATGTTGTTCTATATCTTGGTCTTTGCAGAGCCATGAGAGGATCCTTTTGGCAAGAGACAAACAGAAAAGAAGCAAGCTACGGAATCTGTTAAGGTAGTAACCTAAATTCCAGTTTGTATGTTCTATAAATATGCTCATCATGATTTGAACTTTAGTTTCATTTTAAGGTAGTTTTTCAAGTTTAAATGAACTAAAGTTATGAAGTTTTGTTTTGATATTGGTGATTCTAAGTGAGCATGATGATAACTGTCCTAGTGGTGATTTACAAAAGCTACTTGTAGCTCATTCTCTCTTCTTTGAGGGGATGTTACTGTCGCTAACCTCATGGGCTTCGGCAACCCTGTACCACTAGGACTAAGTTATTTTATTTTGTATGTTAAGTTGTGTATAAACGAGTCTGGTTTTATGTACTCTGTGAGCATGATGATAACAGTCCTAGTGGTTATTCGCAAAAGCTACTTGTAGCTCATTCTATCTTCTTTGAGGGGATGTTTCTGTCGCTAACTTGCTTTGAGGGGATGGGACTTCGGGGCAACCCTGCACCACTAGGACTAAGTTATTTTATTTTGTATGTTAAGTTGTGTATAAACGAGTCTCTGGTTTTATAGCTCTGTGAGCATAATGATAACAGTCCTAGTGGTGATTTACAAAAGCTACTTATAGCTCATTCTCTCCTCTTTGAGAGGAGAGAATGAGCTATAAGTAGCTTTTGTAAATCACCACTAGGACTAAGTGATTTTATTTGATTCTTTTAAATATCAATTTTGAAGGGTAATATGTCATCTGAAGTGATCAAGAAATGGTTGAAGTGTCCTCGTAAGTCTTTAGAATACAGACAAGGTGTGAAGTCATTCATAGAGTTTGACAAGAATAATGGTGGTGGGAGTCATTTATTTTCATGCCCTTGTAAGTGGGTTCGTTCGTTGTATGAATGGTAAAGGCTTAGTTGCACAACGAGTGAGATCTCATTGCATTTGCTCAAACATGGTATGCATGAGGTGTACACATTCTGGCGCTATCATGGGGAAAGTTCAAGACAAGCCGACACAATTAACACATAAGGATAATACTACAACTCGAAGGACTAAGAATGAATATTTTGGATGAGAATGTTAGGAAAGGGATGATTCTTTTAAATATGAATGTTCAATTTTGTTAACCTCATGGGATTCGGCAACCCTACCACTAGGACTAAGTGATTTTATTTGATTCTTTTAAATATCAATTTTGAAGGTGTTGATGAGAATGTTACAAAACAGGGTTGGATGAGAATGTTGGAACCAAATTTGTGGTGTGGTCGGAAAAAGAGATCGCGTTTGAGAAGGCAAGAGAACCATTATATCCTTCATGTCCTAATGGAAAGTCGAATGTACGCTGCGATAATGATGAACAACATAAAAACTCAAAGTATGGAATTTTGAGACAATGGTGTTACCGCAATATTAGAATTGATGAAAGAGTTGCTTCCCGAAGGTAACACCCTTCCATGTAAGTATCCAGATATCAAGAAGATTATTAAAGAGCTAGGGATGGATCATGTGACTTATGATGCTTGTGTAAATGACTGTATACTTTATTGGAAGGATAATAGTTCATTGGTGAAATGTCCTGTATGTCAAGAACCTCGGTACGTAAGAGTTTTTAATGATGAGAGAAAACTTACACAAGTTGCGCAAAAGACTTTAAGGCATTTTCCGATAATTGCAAGGCTGAAAAGACTTTATAGTATACCATGGATAGCAGAGGCAATGCTTTGGCATTCTAGAGCATAGAGAGATGTTAATGGCATGTGTCATCCAGTGGATTCTCTGACTTGGAGGTGTGCGGATAATTTCATCCGAATTTGCTAAGGAAGCACGGAATGTTACTCTTGGGATAGCAACTGACGGCTTTAATCCAAATGGATGCTTTGGTCTGAATTACAGTTGTTGGCCGGTGATACTGTGTCCGTACAACCTTCCTCCTTCGATGTGTATGAAGCGCGAATTTTCCATGTTATGTTTGTTGATATCGGTCCGAGAGCACCGAGGTAAAGATATTGATGTTTACTTACAGCCATTGATAGAGGAGTTGAAAGAGTTATGGAATGATGGTGTTATGACATTCGTGACTTCACGAACTCGATTTTCTTTTGAAGGCAAGGTTGTTATGGGCCATTCATGATTTTAGGCATTGGGTACTCTAGTTTGGATGTGTGACTCATGGGTATTATGCGTGTCCCACACCCGTGGTGAAGAAACGATTTCAGAGTGGATGCCGTATAGTAAGAAGATATGTTATATGGGACACCGAAGATGGCTGCCATCCCAACACAAGTCTGATTTGACAAAACAAATTTCGGTGGAGGGGTAGAAGATGGTAAAGCTCCATGGCCACTAACAGGATTGAAAGTTCAAGAGATTGTGAAAGATATGAAAAGTAAAAAAGGGTAAGGGTAAACCACCAGCAAAGAAATGTAAAAGAAGAGCAGAAGCGGATAGTTTGCAACAGGGTGCCGATGAAGATGTTTCTGAAAACTCTCTATTTTCTCGAAGGTCCATACTTCATGATTTGCCGAATTGGGGATCGAACGCAGTCCGTCATTGTACGAGATGTTATGCATACGAGTAAAAGAACATAATCGAGCATATTGTTAACACTCTCATGGGTAATAGTAAGTCAAAAGATGGTGTAAATGCACGTAAAGATATGGAATCTATGGGTATTAAAAAGCGGTTATGGGTGAAAGAGGATAGTGAAACTGGTAAAACAACAATCGAAGATGGATCGTTTGCCTTAACTAAAGATGAAAAAGTATATTTTTGTACAGTGCTGAAGAACTTAAGAGTGCCTTCTAGCTTCTGTTCCAATCTTCGCAACTACATGAGCATTAGTCCACCGGAGCTGAAGAATTTCAAGTCACACGATTACCATGTAATGATGCAATCTCTGTTTCCATTGCTAGTTCATACTGCGACTTCATTACCTAAAGATTTGCGAGTTTCTCTTCTCCGTATTAGTATATTTTTCAATATTTTGTGCGCAAAGGTTATCAACAGAGATGAACTTCTCAAGCGAAAGCTAGTCCGGTGGAAGCAATATGCGTAATGGAAAAGTATTTTCCTCCATCTTTTTTGTTATTAGTATCCACTGGTGATTCATCGGCCGATGAAGCTTTAATCATGCGGTCCGGTCGATTTAGGTGGATGTACCCCTTTGAGAGGTAAATACAACCCCTTACTTTGTTGTTTAATTTTTAAGTTGAGAATTACTATTATTGAACTATTAATCATCCTTGAGGATATGTTAACTTTTCTTGTAGGTTAATGAAAGGTTTTAAAGGATTGGTGCGCAATAAAAGGTACATTGAGGGGTGCATTGCAAGAGGGTATGCGCTGCGAGAAGCTAGCTTATACCTTATGGAGGACGTGTCGAGATGATGGTGGTGGTACTCATAAACACACTCGGCAGGCTTTTTGGATGATGACTATGATGGTGACGATGAGATGCCTCTTAGTTCGGAATGAGTATTACTCCGAATCGAGCACAATTTGAACAATCGCAATTTGGATCCTATCTAAGTATGTTGGAATAGATAATGGCAAAGGTAACTTTTACTTAACTCTTTTATGTTTATTCAAGTCTGAATTTTGTTTAGTCTTCCTCAAAGAGAAATGAAAATATTACAAATTAGAGGGATGTAGCATGATGGTGACTTAGTGCATTTTAGTAGAATGTTTTTGTTAGTTAACATTGAGTTCTTTGTCTGATTATTATGTTTGCATCATATGATAGTCTTTGAATTGGTATTGGTTGTAGGAAGTATGATTCTTATGTTAACGGTGACACGTCTAATGGTCAGACCTCAAAGAGTTTTCATCTATGGTTGCGCGATGAGGTATTGTGTTTCCATAAAGCTTTTAGTAGTGGTTTGAATACAACTTGTTATGGTTTTGGTTGTGATACTAACTCTGCCATCTTTGTATAACATGATTATTAAAAGCCAAAGAAATCGATTCAACACTATGGAGACTCGTGCAAGGACCACTCTTCAAGGCACAATCATATAAGAAATACCAAGTAAATGGGTTTACTTTTAGTAAACAAGAATCTGGGGTGAAGAATGTATCACAGAATAGCGGTGTGTCAATGAAAGCTGTTACAAGACTGCAAGCGAAGTCGGCCGAGGAAGCAGAAATAACTTATTACGGCGTCATTAAAGATATAATCAACTTGAACTATTTGGAATTTGAAGAAACTGTTTTTTACTGTGATTGGGTTAGTGTTGGAGATAAAAATGCTTGCAAAGTTGATGCAGTTTCAAAGGTTGTAAAGGTCAACTTGTCGAAAATGAAAAGCATAAATAGAGTGGTGGATGAGCCGTTTATCCTTGCATCTAAAGCTACTCAAGTGTTATACTCAAAGGATCTTACTAAAGAGGGATGGTCTGTGGTGTTGCACTCACGACAGGGGTTAACGTCTTCGGTAGATAAATTTGAAGTTCCTACATCTTTTCGATCGGTTCTTCTTATCGACAATGAGAATTTAAAAAAGCTACTCATTCTCGATTCATTTTGAATGAAACAGATTTGCGATATGTTTTACCTTATCCAATAATATATACAATGACGCCGCTTTTAGCTCTCTTTTCGTGAATTGTTTGGTTTTATTTGTTTGATCACTTATTTTTTGAGGTGTTAGGTAGCTTTCTTTTGTTAACGTGGATGCTCTCTTTTAGCTCTATTTGGTTTTCCCTATTTTGATGTTTGAATTTCACAGGGTATGGAAGCGGTAGAGGTCAATGAATATGGACAACCGAGTTTCCGAGAACGCAACAACATTAGGTCACCGAAGAGGCGCCTTGGCTCGTACACATGTGCCTATTTCATATAAAAGCTGGGATGTTGTTGATACAAAGTATAAGGATGATATTTGGAAAACCTGAAGGTACAATACTTACCCGAGACATGATTTTTCTTCACTCGTCATTTAACTTCTTTTATCGTTATTGCAAATAAGTAAGGCATTAATTTGTTCTATCTTTCCAGTGAATATGATGTACCTGAGACATCAAATGAAAATATTCTGAAGGCCGGTTCTGGTCCATGGAGGAGATTGAAGAGTGAGTTACGCCATGCCTACTATGACCCATCCCTACTCATGAAGAAAGGATTCTAAATGTTCCACCAAATGTCAAAGAAGAGGATTGGATAAAATTTTGCGAAAATGAAAGAGAAGAAAAGGCAAAGCAAAGTAGAATCGAGCATAAGAGGAAAAGACAACAATATGGCTACACACATTATAGTGGTCGCAAATCTCATGTTATGGTGAGAGCTGAACTGGTACGTATATTTGCAACTTAACTCAAACTTTGTTATATTCACAACTTAGATATAACTCAATTATATTCACAACTTACCTCAACATCCTTATGGAAAACTATATGATTTTACATTGTATTTGTAAATTTAGGAGGCCGCAAATCCTGATGCAGTGATAAGTCCTGAGGATGTGTGGGTTAAAGCTCATACACAAGAAGGTGGTTCTATTTTACCTAGCGCGGTGCCATTATTTGTGAGTCGGTTTACTTTTCAGTTATTTCAACTCTTTTAAAAATATGTACTAGATATTTAATATATTAGAATTTACTTGGTTGTTATGCTCAACACTACAGGAGAAGCTCAAGAAGGCCCAAGATGAGATCAAAGAAAAACAGGATGCAGGTCTTCCAGTAAAAGAACCTAGTGCAATGACTAAAGCTTTTGGGGCAGATTCTAGAGGACGGGTTCGTTCTGTTGGTCCTATATCTCGTACGCAAATCAATCTTTCTGCTCCAGCGTGTCACAAGGTAAATGAACTGAAAGAGAAGGAGGGTGGTCTTGGTGGGATGGTGGAAGAAATAGGTGGAAAGGTGTGTGTTCTGATTGATGGCTTTGTGAAGTTGTGTGGTGTAGTGGAAGAAATCAAATGCAATTCCAGAATCGGTTGGCTCAAACGTTCCCAAAGACCTCAAGAGTTGTAGCCTCGCATACTCCATGCAATGTTTCTGTTTCACCTCAAACAGGTTCACATGCTGCAACAAGTTAACCTGTTGGGAATACTGTATCACCAGCTGCGGCAAGTTCACCTGCTGGGAATTCTGCATCACCAGCTTCATCAAGAGCACGTGGTGGACCGCTTTATTCGTTGCTGAACTTCGAGAATGAAGTAGTTACAACTGGTGAGCTCTAGACTGGTGATTTAGCAGATCAGTTTCACGGAGATCTTATACCTATACATCTTGCCAAGGTATGTATCGATGATATTCTCATGCCAGATGCAATCACTGAAAGCTAACAAGTATGCAAAGAACCTTCGGAGATGTCGGAATCGGAGGATATGTGCTTCATCCAAAGATGTGCCTCTCAAGCAAAGACACACAGTCCCTTTCTTTTTGAGCTAATCGATCTCAACCTTTTTGAGCATCGCCTAATATCTGCCTTGACTTATACAGATCTTTTTGTTATACTTATGCTAGATTCAAACTTTTGTACATATGCTTTGGTGATGCGCATACTCCTATGATCTTTTTTTTTATTTTTTTGGCAGTTCACACTTTTGTACGTATGCTAACTGATGCGCATACTCTTATGCAGCTGTGCATAAAAAGAGCTTTACCTGAAGCAACTTTTTTGGTCCAATGTAACTTTTTTCTATATATGTGAACACAAACCGACTAATGAATGGATATTTTCTTTCAGTTCATCATTTTTTTTTGATATATATGTAGGTGGTTTTTGTTATGTTATATGTAAATGCACAGGGACTTCACACAAGGTCATTGAAAGCGATAGTAGCCAGATGGGAAATATCAATCCCTGGTAAGTACTTTACTTGGTTATTATACTTAAACTATTAAGTTTAAATTTGTGGCTTTGACACTCGGTTTATACTTATGAGGTATTGCGCTGGTGGGAAGAATCAACAAAATTCCGATACAAGTAAGTTTTTTTTGGTTAGTTGTTTTTGGTGAACAACCATGGTACCATTGCAAGGTGTGAACTAAAGAATTCATGTAAGTTGTGGCTGTTGGTGATTGATGTCATCAAGATTGTTATCTTGCTCCACCTCTCTTACTGGTAACCTCATAATTTCTCCCTCTAGTTTTGTTGTGCATACTTCCGATATCTAAATAGATATTATTTGTGTTTTGTTGAGTTAATTGAATTGATGCACTTGTTGCAAGTTTGGAGCAGTAAATGTTGGAGAACAAGGCAATCATTAGGTTGGAGAGAAGATGCAAGTTTTGTAAGTTTCTATGTGTTTCTAAGTTAGATGAGTTTGTGAACATAAGAATTTCTATGAACTATGATACTTAGTATCCCCCTAGTATTTCATACTTAACAAAATTTTTGATACTTAGAAGAATTTAAGTTGTTTTTTGTATTAAGCTATTTGAATGTGATAAGAATTGATTGAATGTGAGATGAATTTGATTGAAGAAAATATTGTTGATTGTGGAGGATGAAATGAAAGGTGTATGCGAGGTAGTTTTTTTGGAATTCGACATTTATTTCGCGAGAAAATGAAGCTGCCGGTCAGTCTTGACCAGTCAAAATTGGTCGATGCAGACCAATTTTGACCCGTGTCAATGGTTGACTTTAGCAAAAAGTTTTTGATGTTACAAAAAGTTCGTAACGGCCCGAGCTGTTACAACATCCCTCGTTGCAAAAAAAAATCGTAACGCCCCGAGTTGTTACCACGTGGCAAATTTGTAACGGCTCAAGCACATTACGAGGGATACAAAAAAATTACGTAACGGCCACAAAGCCGTTACAAAAAAAATGTAACACCCACTTTTGCAACAGGCGAGGGCCGTTACAACCCGTTTTTGTAACGGCCTGGTTCTGTTTCTAATCCCAGAATTTGGTGTAGTGTTTAAGTTTATCGAATCCTAGGGTTCCATTTAAGTTTTTCGTTTTTAGGGTTTAATGCTTGATTTCAGTTTTTCGATTTCCCAAAAGCTTTTGTGAATCGATTCAGTTTATTTATTTATTTATTTATTTTCTTTCCATTTTATGGTTTGTTGTGTATCTGAATCTAATACCCCCTTTGTTTTTTCCATGTTAGGGTTTGTCAAGATTGAAGAACTGGTCAGAGTTGGTTCAGGAAGAACTAAAAAAAGGTATATCAACTATCAAATTGTTGTGGTTATTTTCAAAGAGATAATTTCCATTTTATGGATTGTTGTTTATCTGAATCTAATGTTTTTTTTCCATGTCTAGGTTTCTCAAGATTGAAGAACTGAAGTTCAGTTCATTAGAGTTTGAAGAAGAACTGGTGAGAATTGGTTTAGGAAAACTAAGAAGGTATATCCAACTATTTTGATTTTGATTTTGATAGAAACTCATTGAGCATGATAAAAATGGTCCTAGTGGTGAATCGCAAAAGCTACTTGTAGCTCATTCTCTCTTTGTTGAGAGGATGTTTTCGTCGTTAACCTAAGGACTTCGGCAACCCTACCACTAGGATTCAGTTGAAGATACATGTTAGAATTGAATTGGTGTACTTACAGAAAATTTGTATAATCTCTTAACTTAGAAGTTTTTATAAGTTGTATGGTCGAACTTAGAAATTTTGTATAATTTCTGAACTTAAAGATTTTTATAAGTTTGTATGGTCTGAACTTAATAATTTTTGTAAGTCCGATTTCGATTTTGATAGAATCTCATTGAGCATGATAAAAATGGTCCTAGTGGTGAATCGCAAAAGCTCATTGTAGCTCATTCTCTCTTTGTTAAGGGGTGTTTCTGTCGTTAACCTAAGGGCTTCGGCAACCCTACCGCTGGGACTCAATTTCATGGAATGGATTTAGTATAGTTTTAAATGATAGTATTCTTTTAATTAATCTTATGATGTGTACATATCAAATTCTCATAGGTACATGTTAGAGTTGTAGTAGATATCATATCAAAATATGCTGCTGATTTTGTATTGATGTAATGTACATATACTCTCTGAATTTTAACATAGATACTGTTTTCAGGGTATGTCATCTACGGTTGATAAGGAATGGATGAAATGTCCTTGTAAGTCTGCTCAGTACATAGAAGGTGTTAGGTCATTTATAGAGTTTGCTAATAGAAATGGTGGCAGAAATACTTTATTCTCATGCCCTTGTAGTAGATGTAAGAATGGTAAAGGATTGGGGCCCCTTAGTGAAATTTCATTGCATTTGCTTAAGTATGGTATTCTTTCTACATACACGACATGGCATTTTCGTGGGGAAAAGTTAGAAGTAGATGAGAATGTAGCTGAGAATGTTAATGTAGGAGATGTAGTTGTTGATCCTGTTATAGGTGAGGGTGAAAATTTAGGAGATTTTGTTGAGGATGATGGTGCTGCTGTAGTAGATGACAATATTAGAATAGATAGTGGGGTTCATAATGATGCTGGAAATAGGAAAAGAAAGAAAAAGGAATATGTCTATGAGCGTGCAAAAGAACCGTTGTATCCGTCATGTCCTAAAGGAGTGACAACATTGTATGCTTCTATCAAGTTGAATCACATAAAGACACAATATGGGTTTTCTGATAATGGTATGACTGCAATTTTAGAGTTGATGAAGGAGTTGCTTCCCGAAGAGAATACACTGCCATCTAAGTACCCAGTGAAAAAGATGATCCAAGATCTAGGAATGGATTATATAACATATGATGCATGTGTAAATTACTGTGTTTTGTATTGGAAGGATCATGCATCGCTGGCGAAGTGTCATGTTTGTCAAGAATCTAGGTATAAGAAGGTTTTTAATGATGAGAGGAAGCTTACTACTATTGCTCAGAAGACGTTTAGACATTTTTCGTTGATTACAAGGCTGAAAAGGTTTTACAGTGAATCATGGATCGCGGAGGCAATGACTTGGCATTCTAGAGCAAAGTCGGATATAAACGTCATGCGTCATCCCGTCGATTCTTCAGCTTGGCGATGTGCAGATAGTTTTTTGCCAGAGTTTGCAAAGGAACCAAGGAATGTTACACTTGGGATATCAACTGACGTTTTCAATCCGAATGGGTGTTTCGGTCTTGCACACAGTTGTTGGGCGGTGATTATTTGTATTTATAATTTGCCTCCTTCATTGTGTATGAAGCGGGAATTCACTTTGTTGTCGTTGCTGATATCAGGCCCAAAAGCACCCGGTAAAAACTTTGATGCTTATTTAAAAATACTGGTAGATGAGTTGAAGAAGTTATGGGATGGTGTACTAGCATTTGACGCTTTCAGCAAAATTGAATTTTTGATGAGAGCACGGTTGTTGTGGGCTATTCACGATTTTCCAGCGTTAGGGACTTTAGCGGGATGTGTAACTCATGGATATTGTTCTTGTCCTACTTGTGGAGAAGGCATTGTTGCGGATTATCTGCCATTTACTAAGAAGATCTGCTACAGGGGACACCGAAGATGGCTACCATCGAAGCATAAGTATCGCGATGATATGACAAATTTTGATGGACTTGTGGAGCATGGTATAGCTCTATGGCCACTAACAGGGCTGCAGATACAAGAGATTGTAGGTAAAATCATTTCCAAGAAGGGCAAGAGAAAACAACCATCACAAGCAAGTCTCAAATGTAAAAGGAAAGCTGATACCATCAAGGTTAGTCCTCTGTCTTGTCTTCATTTGATTAATTATATTGAGCTATGTTGTTTGCTTAGCTTAAACTTTGTTTAAATGGATTGATTCTAGAGGGATGCTATATAGGTACCGAGTTTTTCTATTACAGTGATGAGCATGTTAAGATATTTGAACCTATATTGAATTTTTGTGCAATATTGAATCGTTTGAAATTGAAGAACTTGACTCTTGTTCTTATGTTATCTATTTTTCAGAACTTGAAGATGACGCCAATGTTGAAGATGAGGTTAATGACCATTCTCTGTTCACCCGAAGATCTATTCTCTTTGATTTGCCCAATTGGGGTTCAAATGCGATTCACCATATTATAGATGTCATGCACACAGAGAAGAATATAATGGATCATCTTCTGAATACTATGATGGGAAACAACAAGTCAAAAGATAGTCCTGCTTTGTACGTCAAGATATGGAAGATATGGGGATAAGAAAGAAGTTGTGGTTGAAAGAGGATCTGAGACTGGTAGAACAACAATGGAAAAAGGATCATTTGAGATGACGAAGAAGGAGAAAATTGACTTTTGTACAATTTTGAAGAATCTAAGGGTACCTTAGGTTTCTCTTCAAATCTTCGCAACTTGCGTCGGTGTTAATCCTCAGGAGCTAAGGAATTTTAAATCTCATGATTACCATGTAGTAATGCAGCATTTGCTTCCGCTGCTGGTTCATACTGCAACATCGCTACATAAAGAGCTACGAGTTTCTCTTCTCCGGATCAGCATCTTTTTCAACATTTTGTGCGCGAAGGTTGTAAACCGAGAACATCTGCTAAAAGCAAAAGCCAGCCTTGTAGAAGCAATTTGTGTTCCGGAGAAACATTTTCTCCGTCGTTCTTTGTTATCGTATTCACTCGATGATTCATCTAGAAGATGAAGCTTTAATCTCGATCCGGTGAGATTCGGTGGATGTATCCCTTTGAGAGGTAAAATTTCACAAGCTGACTTTGTTGTTTAATTAATGTATATAACTTTGAGTAATGTCTAGAACTTGAGTAATTGATAATGTTGTTTAATGTATATAGCTTGAGTGTTGTCATGTCCTAACAGACTTTGTTGTTTAATTGCTACTTTTTAGGTTAATGAAGGGTTTCAAAGGGTTGGTGCGCAATAAAAGGTATATTGATGGGTGCATCGCAAGAGGGTATACGCTGCGAGAAGCAATCTTGTATGGCATGGAGGGTCTGTCAAAGGATGGTGATGGTACTCATAAGCATACTCGCCAGGCATTTTTTGATGATGACGATGAGTTTGCTGATGAGATGCCTTTAAGTAAAGCTAAGGATATTATTCTAACTCAGGTGCAGTTTGAACAAGCTCGCAAATGGCTTCTCTCTAAGTATGATGGATTAGATGATTGGCAAGGTACAGATTTTTAATTTTACACCTTTAAGTGTTTTAAGTACGATGGTTGCAAAGAGTTTTAATTTTACACCTTTGAGCTGTTATATGTCTATCGATATAATTGTTTTGAATTATCTTTTAATTGTAGGAAGTATGAATCCTATGTTAATGGTCAGAGAAACGGTCCCTCAAAGAGTTTTCTTTTGTGGTTACGTGAAGAGGTAACATATTAGCCTAAATTATGTACCTTGACTCTCTTTCTGTAATCTATGTAATTACAATTCATATTTTACTAATTACCTTGATTTCACACATGTTCTCTTGTAGTTGTTAGAAGCTAATGAAGCAAACTCAACACTTTGGCGACTAGTGCATGGACCTCTCTTCAAGGCGCGATCGTATAAGAGATACCAAGTGAATGGATTTACTTTGTCTTTGAAGATTACGAGGGTTGGTTGTTTCACAAAACGGTGGTGTGTCGATGAAAGCTATTACAAGTGTATAGAGCGAAGTCAACGGACACAAATTACAAGGAAACAGAAATAACCTATTATGGAGTCATTAGGAAGATTATCAAGCTGAATTTTATGGAATTTGAAGAAACTGTATTTTATTGTGATTGGGTGAAGGTTGAAGACAAGACTAATGGGTGCAAGGTTGATGCAATTACAAAATTGATAAAGGTTAACTTGTCCAAGATGAAAAGCATTAATGGAATTATGGATGAGCCATTTATTCTTGCATCCGGCGACACAAGTTTTCTACTCAAATGATGTGTCCGAAAAAGGGTGGTCTTTGGTGTTGCATTCATCGCAAGGATTGACTTCCTCTATAGATAGTATTGAAATTCCTAGTATTTATCGATCGGCTCTTACGACAATGAGAGTTTAGAGAAGCTTATATGTGTCGATTATGTGGTTTAAAGCTCTGTGTGATTAGTGATATTTTTCTGCGGATTATCTTATAGGTTCTGTTTGTTCTCTTTTCTCCTGATTTCTGTGTTATCACTTGCGCATTATTTATAGCTTATGTTTGATATGTTTATGTGGATAGTGACAAAGGCTATCCCTTATAGATTTAACTTCTTTCTCACATAGAACTTGGTTGTTATTTTGCAGGTTTTTATGGTAGCAGTGGAAGTAGATGAGAATGGTTTTCCCATTTCCGCAAATGCAACACAATACGGAAGCCTGAAAGGCGCCTTGACTCGTACTCATGTCCCCATCTCATTCAAAACATGGAAGCATGTGCACCATTCTTACAAAGATGATATTTGGAAGGAACTGTAGGTTCATATTTTTGTTCACAGTTTTTATTAAGATATTTTGTTTTTGGTGATGATTTGATTCTTTCCTTACTGGTTTGATCACTAAAATGATGACATAAATGTATTATGTATTAGCTAGCTCTACATACATTCTAAATAACTATTTTTTCTTAGAAAGTATATCCTTTACCCGAGCCTTGTAAGATTAACGTGGTTAAGTCGATGGCTCCTATATGGAGGAGACGCAAGCATGAGTTACGATATGCTTATTATGATCCTTATCCAACTCATGAGGAAAGGATTGCACATATTCCTCCTGGTGTACCTGAAGAGGAGTGGATAGAATTATGTTTGAATGAAAACACTCTTAAACAACGGGAAAGTAGAGCTGAGCACAAGAGGCAAGACGGCTATATGACCACTCTCACACCTCCGGGTCAGTAAACCTCATTCTTTGGTCAAAGTTTGAACTGGTATGTATATTTATTTCAGTATTATGAATCCCAAAATATGTCCATTATGATTAGTCTTATCCTTCTTTAGATTGATTCATACAAATCGACTCGTTATATTGGTAGGAGCGCGAGAATCCTAATGTGGAAATCACCACCTCTGATGTGTGGATTAAAGCTCATACTCAAGAGGGAGGGGCAATTCTACCTAGTGCGCAAAAACACTTTGTGAGTCAGCTTGTGTTTCATCTGAATTTTAGTACTCATATGTATACTATCTACTAGTCATTTATATATTTTATATATGACACATGCATTGTTATGCTCAACATGGCAGGATGAGCTTAAGAAGGTGCAAGAAGATATCAACCAGAAAAAAGCTGCGGGTATTCCTATACCAGACATAGATGTAGTGACTAAAGCTTTTGGGAAGGAATGTAGAGGACGGGTTCGTGCTGTTGGTCCTGTTACTCGTACACAATATGATTGTTCTGCTCCTGCGCGTGCCAAAGTACAAGAATTGAAATCCAAGGATGGAGATGTCAAGCATCATTTGGAGGAGCTAAGTACCAAGGTGGAGGTTCTGATCACAGGTTTAGGATCAGTATGTAACATTGTGAAGGAAATTCAAACTGCGATGCCAGGGTCAGTTGTTGCATCAAACAACAAGCAGTTGTTCACAACGTCACTCGCCTTCTCCTATTCAGAATGATTCACTTGCTCAAACACCTACACCTACCCAAACACCTTCTCGCTCAAACACCTTCGCTCAAACACCTTCACCGGGTCGATCATCGATAGCGAGTCTTGAAATGCCTCCATGTTCATTGTTGAACCTTGATGATGAAGTTATTGTTGTTGGTAGGCTGTGCCTTTGGTGCCAAGGACGTATGTGTCATGGCTTTATTGTACCATCTAATCTTGGAAAGGTGATGGTGGACAAATTTTTTCTCCCAAATGAACCAGTCCTGAAAGCTAACACGTTTGTTTCAACCTTTCAAGATGTTGGAATTGGAGGGTACGTGCTTCATCCAAAGAAGTGCATCAAAAATGACTAGTCTGGTCGGCGGTCGACTTACTTTTTTGGAGATATCTTAGCCATCGTATATAATGCTCGATAATCACTTTATTAACAAACATATATGGCTTTATCTTTTTTTTCTTATATATGTTCACACTTTTGTAGATGTGCATGCTAACATGTAGATTCTTATGCAGTTATGCATAATGAAGACTCTCAGGCAGTTGTGCTGTTTTTTTTGCTTTTTTTGGAACACTTTTGTACATGTGCTTAGCATGCTAGCATGTAGATTCTTATGCATTTGTGCATAATGAAGAATCTCGAGCGATTCTTATGCGATTGTGCATAAGTAAGACTCTCGTGGAAGTTGTGCTTAAAAACTTTGAATCATAATGTATTTATGTGAACCGGCCGTATTAATATATATAATCAGTTTTTCTTTATGGATGTTTGTGGTTTGGGTTCTGTTGTATTTTGTTGCGCAGCTGATTGCAGTGCGGGTCAAATTGAAGCGGTAGTAGCCACCCGGGGGAATATCAAACCCTGGTAAGTATACTTCCTTTGCTTATGCTTATCATATTGAGTACAAACTTATGGATATTAATCTTTTTTATATAATCACTTTTGAGGTACTATGCTGTTCATTATGTTACTACGGACTATGTTGTTGGTGACCTTACTGGGAAGGTATATTGCTGCTAGTTTTGGAGTTTTATTTGATAAAGAATGAATTTTGCTATTTCGTACTTGCATAAAGAATGAAGTTAGTTTTGGAGTTTTATTTGAATTTGATTTCACTTCTTGGCATGCAGATTAAGCCTGAAATGTGCAGATATGAAGTCATGTCAACTAAAATTGAAATGCGCCTTGCTAAAGCTGAAGCAATCAACTGACATCTCTTGAATATACCAGGGAAAATTCAGTTCAACAGAAATTGAACTCGCCACCAGTTAGTACTCTGTGTTTGGTATGGTGCGATCAGGCTATACATTGGCTATGTCAAAATTTGCAAGGCAAGAATAACTATACTTTTTCTGAATGTTGCATAATTAGGTCCTGAAAGTTATTGATGATCCAAATTTTCTTGTTGTTTGTACATGATGAACACCTTGCTGATTTTTACGAGTTCTGCAAAGGGTTGGAGTATTGGTTTTTTTGAGGCTTCTTTAAAAAAATTGATATGCATTTGAATGTTTTTGTATAGGAATGGCTAATGCTGGTGTTTTGGAACTGAAGTGGAAGAAATGGAATGCTAAAGAACTTCGAATTATGTCGGCTGGGCTTACACAGGTAGCTTACACTTCTCATGTTTATTATCTTGTTTTGATTCAAACACTTCAAATAAGAAAGCCACAGTACTTTAAAGCTCGCATTCAAAGTACCATCTTAAATACGCTAACGTGTTATGTCTTTTCTAATAATGTGCATTGACTTTGTAATGAACACGCATTGATTGTTAATTGGTAAAGATAGTTCCAGGGAATTGGTAGCGTATGTTACATTCTAACTTTTTCCCAATATTATGAATGTGTGAATTAATTTGATAGCAAATTACTTGGCTTTTTTCAGTGGATTGTGAACTCTCTACGGTTGAGCAGACTCATTCATGGAAGCTTCGCTATGGTTATGATCGTGTGAATGATGATAAAGATGTTTCCAACATCGAGGCCAAGATGACTGATGGTATGTCATATATCTTAAATTATATAGTAGTTCACCAGTTGTTAGTTTCGTTTTTAGTATAGTCAAGACTCAAGATTTTGGTGAATGTTTTTTGCTAAATAAAACAAGAACAGTTTTAGGGGATAGTTTTTTGTATTATTCTTACAAGATGCTAGTTCAGACCTAAAAAGATATCACAGAATCCAGGGTAATTTAGGATTTGAGCTAGCTCGACCATGTCGAAGTCCAAGAATAATTGAGCTAGCTCGACTACGACTGACTCACTTACAAGCTGCGTCTGTTATAGAAAAACATCACGGAGTGGGCTCAATGACTCTGGATGTAGGGATTCATACGGTGTAAGCAATTATTTGTTTTGTTTTTGGCATGATAAGTATAATTTTTGTGGCATGATAAGTAGTATAGTAAATGAGCGCATCTTTTAATCATGTTTCAATGACCAAAGATATATGTACAATGATCGGACTTCGGTATCATAGTAATGAATGAATGAATATAAAATGTGTGGCCAAGCCTTGGATTTAGATTTTCAAGTCTTTGGTCAGTGTCAAATGATGGACATGACCCATCCGGGAGTTGTGTGTAAATTTGAAGACATTGTTTCGGTGATGATCTCAGTTTACGAGTTGGACTAGTCATTTTACATAGAACTGAAATACGCGGTTTAGCATTAGGATAAGAGGAGAAATGTAAGGTCATAAGAGCCACTTTTAAATTAGTATTTTGAACTTGATAATTAGATAAATTGTGGTCTCAGTCTAGTGTTGTTTTAGATTAGTAAATAATGGTGGAATCTT